>JAJAGP010002251.1:0-126201 GCA_025084515.1 Ancistrus triradiatus
AAAAAAAGCAGCAATCCAAAAAGTGTATTTATAAAACACATTTGTGTTGACCATGGTGCTTTACATGCAAATGTCAATGTAGAGATTTTCCACAGGGCAATTCTTTAACAGGTTTATTCCTTTAAAGAAAATTGAAATGTATTTATATATTCATATGTTAAATTGAGTGAAATATCAGTAACTGGACAACTAAGGGTGTTCAAAAACTTCTGAGTGAGTGAAACCTACAGGTATGTGTCCATAATGTCCATTCTTATATGTCCGTGGTCTGCAAAGGTTATTATGCTTATTATTAAGGTTATTAACCTACTTAATCCATATATTAACTTGGCAGATCCCAGGGTTGTGCAGTTAGGGGTAACAAACAGGTGTATGTTTGTTTATAAATATTTATTTAACGAAAAAAGTAAAAAAAAAAAAAACCCACTCACTTAAATGATTTCTGTCTACTAGCTCACATGTATTGGCCTTAGAACATTATTATTAACATTGCATTGGCGGTTCAGTGGTAGAAGCCCGGGTTCAATTCCCGGCCAATGCATTGGGATTGTGGTAGCCTAGCAGTTAAGGTACTGGATTCTGGACCGCTACCAAGCTGCCACTGTTAGGTCCTTGAGCAAGATCTTAACCCACAATTGCTTGGATTGTAAGGTTGTATCAGTTGTAAGTCGCTCTGGCTAAGGGCGTCTGCTAAATGCTGTAAATGTAAATGTTGTGGGACTGTGGTAGCCTAGCGGTTAAGGTACTGGACTATGGACCAGAAGGTCCAGGGTTCAAATCCCACCTCTGCCAAGCTGCCACTTTTGGGTCCTTGAGCAAGGCCCTTAACCAATTGCTTGGATTGTAAGACTGTACCAATTGTAAGCCAATTTTGTAAATAACCATGTTTTTAGTCTAGACTTGAAATTTGGGAGTGTTTCTGATTCCAATACAACAGTGGGGAGGTTATTTCGTAGCTGGGGGACGATATATAAGAATGCCTTTCCCTTGACTGAAATGTTTCATATGTACTGTTTTGGTGGAGGTAACTACACATCTGCCAGTAAACAGCCTTTGTTAAAATCATGGAGAGGAATGGTAGATTTGAAGTTGCACTATAATTAGACAGCATGCTAGGGTCAAGGTTAGTTTATTTTATTTTTAAATCAGAGGTTTAATAACTGTGCACTTAAAGGATTTGGGCAGAACTAAGGAACACATTTAAAATGATAAGCAGTGGCTCTGTAATACTAGGTATTCTTTCATTAAGTAAATTTGTCAGAGAAACAATGATGTTTTGATCAGTGTGAACCCATTATTATTAGTAATTAGGGTAGTGGTACTGTGGTAGGTTAGCAGTTAAGGTACTGGACTCTGGACCAGAAGGCTGTCCAGAAGGTCCAGGGTTCAAATCCCAACTCTGCTACTGTTGGGTCCTTGAGCAAGACCCTTAACCCACAATTGCTTGGATTGTAAGATTGTACCAATTGTAAGTCACTCTGGATAAGGGCGTCTGCTAAATGCAGTAAATGTAGAGTAAATTTTCTATTTCACCCCAACTTACAGTTGTTTAAACAGACATTGACAGCATCTGAAAGGTTGGGTGATTTGATCTTTTCATATTTAAGAAATTCATGAAATCATCACTGTCGCAATCAGGTGAAACTTCAGAGCCAGCTTCTGTAATGTTTCTAGGTAGTCTGGAGACGCATGTTACTCTATTTTAGCTTGAGTGAGTTTTATCTTTAGTAAGAGCATGTCTGCTATGCTATTCCCTTTAAGCAGTTCAAACCACCTCCAGTTTACTATGTTACCACTTACATTCTAAAACAGTGGCACAGTGTCGATGCCTATCAAAGAAGATGTCAAGTCTGAGTCCAAAATGGCGCCAAGGTTTCTCAAGTTCAGCGTAGATGCCAAGATTGATTGGAGAAGCCAAGTGAAATACATTGTGACTCTGATGTGTAGTACTAACATGACTGTACTGTAGTTGGTTGTACAAAAAAAGCGTGGTACTTTTTATACACACATGGGACTTTCTTACATGTATGGTTAAATATGTAGTAGCTATCAACATGCTTTCTGTTTCATCTCTCTTATTTGGTTTAATGGATCTTTGTAACCAGTTGAAAAGTTCCATTGCTGTTCTGCTGGAGATATTTTAAAAAGATCACAGTTGTCTTGTTCATTCTATACTGACAGCTCTGGACGTGTTGATTACATCTTTTGCCTGTGGTTTTTACCCACTGTGCTTTGCACAGTGTAACACAAGTGAAACTAGAGTGGCCTGGTTTGATTTCATGAGAGTTTTGGTTTCTTTTATTTCACACAACTGTGCATCCTCATTGTTTAGGAACAATGATGTGAAGCAAATGTAAGAGACGTGCCTTTAAATGCAAAGGTGTGTGTATAGTGTTAAGATTAAATAAAGAGACAAAGAATGAAAATGTGTAACAGTGAGGCATATTAGTTAAGATGGTTAAATACTGTATGTGTTTTGAGAGATATTAATATTCTCTTGTATATCCTGACCTTCTGCATCCAACTTAATTGTTATATGATCATTACCCAATTAAAAATCAATCGATAGATAGGTCTTTATCATCCCATCAGCTTTTCAGTAGATTAATGGACTACTGTAAGCATCACACATCTGGTTTGATTAAGGGGTATAGGTAAGGCCAAATACTTTTGTTGTTTCACATATTTTAGCTTGGTTGCTACTAAAGCAAACATCTGCTGTAAAAACAAAGCACAAATATAATTTAACTTTAAATTTAATTATAATAAAATGTAACTTTAAATGTAATATTTAACTAAGTTATAATAAATAATCTTCACAAGTTTTAGAATGCTACACTCAAAAAAATAAATGAGCGTTGCATTCATAACACAGACACAATTGGGATGGAAAGCAGTACTGGGTGTATTCCCTTTGCCCTGTACAGTGACCCCGCTGGGCCCTACCATGGACTGGCATCCCATTTCAGGGCACCACTTTTTGCCCGCAATCGGGTTTAATTCCAGGATAGAGTAGGATGCATGATGAAATTGTATTAAATTATATTTGCCCCCACTTATCCTGGCCAAGGTTACAGTTTAGGTTGGAGTTCAACATAAGGCTAGATGGGGGGTCGCTGTTTGCAAAGCCCTATTTTTCCTTCTTCCCTCAAACACACGTACACAGCCGATTGTTGTGTGTATTTGAAGCCCAACCAGGTCACCTCAGGGGCTGGGATAGCCAGGTGCACCTGCCACTGTACCCCGTGTAAAAGTCATTAAAATAACAATTACACATTTTCTCTTTATCTCTTCTGCTCTCTTGCTTCAATTCCATCACCACTAAACCTGAGACCTCATATACACTGCCCTTCCTAAAAAAGGTTCACACGCCCTAAATTTCGTTGGACCACCTTTAGCTTTGATTACAGCAACGATTCGCTGTGGCATCATGTCCACAAGCTTCTGCAATGTCAACAATTTATTTCTGTCCAGAGATGCATTAATTTTTCCCCAAGATCTTGTATGGATGAATGGGGAAAAAGGATTTGTTCTACTGCACAAAGTCTCCTCCAGCACATCCCAAAGATTCTCAATGGGGTTCAGGTCTGGACTCTGTGGTGGCCCAATCCGTTGTGTGAAAATGATTGTCTCATGCTCCTGAACCACACTTTCACCAATTGGACCCTTCTGGAACAGATTAACATGTTTTCCACGGACCACAAGGATGTGCATTTTGACATGGTTGTTAACAAATGAGAAGCCTCCTCACTGCATCAGTTAGGCGTTTATTAAAGAACTTGTTGCCAGATGAAACATAATCACCAATGCAGTGTAATTATCCGATACATTTTTAGTTATTATTTATTTTTTTAAATATTTAACTATTCCACTTTGTTAAATCCAGGTGGTGACCTTTTTTTGCCAGCAGGCAGTTGTATTGTATAAATATCAAAAAAAAATGTAATTTAAACTGATAAAAAATATAAATTACCCCAGTAACACTTTGAGCAGTTTGTGCTGTGCCTGTTTTGTATATCAGGATCACGCAGTATATCATCATACCATATATGGTCGAGATTTCTGGCTACACTCATCTGGAATGAAGATGTTGGAAAATCTAATGAACATTGAGCTTATGGAACAAAATCCATTAGGAATGAACACCTTAAGAGGACACCACACTTGGTTTGAAATTTATTGTCTTGGTGACCATGTCATCGTTTCGTAATCAAGTTTGTTGCCATGCAGTATTTGTTCTCTTGGTGGCTGCCAAAAAATGACTAAATAACTTCAGAGCTGATACAGCCACCAAACTTGTTCTCCTCTCCCTAATTTATCTTTTGCTGGTTGCAGTCGGAGGGGATCTTTTACATCTAAAATTGCATTCCATAAATAGATGATATGAGCACCATGTTCTTTCAGACAGTTTTTGTCGTCCAGTAGGGCAGTTCTATGCAAGTATTACCTGTAAAACTTTCAAACTGGCTACTGTGGATAATATTATATTAATTGTTAAGTTGAAGCTCTGAAATTCTGTAATTTATTAGATATGTTGCAGATTTCTTTCTAGACAGGTTCCAATCTGATCCCAACAACAGTGCACTGAAAATGAATCTGCTCTCGATACTGATCCAAGTTCATGTTCATAACTGCGTTGTGCTGTGTGGAGGCAGAGAAATTTATGCCAGTAGAGATTTTTCCATATGATTTTTACATCTGGTTGAGTGTTTTGTATTTTAACTGTATATTGCATGTGTATGTTGATCATTGTTGATAAACAGTTTTTCCAAATGTGTGTGATTCAGGTCACAATTTATTAATGAATTGGATTAACCAAGAAGTGATTTTGTTTATATTATGCCATTCTTAAAATGTATGTTCGTCCTTTTCTGCAATGTCCATTCGCCAGTATGATCTGACAAGGATATTATCGTTATTTTTAAGCTTAATAATGTACTTAAACCATATATTATCTTGCCAGATACATTATCTGTTGTAGTACAGCATCATGTAAGAGCGAAATCTCTCCCTGTTTCTCCAGGTGAGACGGAGGCAGCAGGATGACTGAGTATAAGCTGGTCCGTGGTGGGACGCAGGTGGTGTGGGGAAGAGTGCACTCACCCATACAGCTGATTCAGAATCACTTGTGGATGAATATGCACCCCACCATAGAGGGTACGGGGCATTTGATCATCTGTGGGGTATTTTTCACTGTAACAATGCTAATGTTATATGTTACCAGCTCATTCAGGTAATCCCAAAGAATTTTTTAGTCCTTAATCCTGGAACAACTCGGAATAGATGCACAGTAATTAGGAACACGGATAATTCTGTAAAGTTCTGGGGCCCTCTCAATCTTATTCAACACATTTCCCGTGAATGATGGTCCATTTTCATGCATTTTTTTAAGCAATTTACCGTAATGATGGATGATTTTCATTAATAGATGCCATAAGCTTCACTAAAGCTTTTAGCTCTCTTAATATGTAAGCTATCAGATATTGGTCTAAGTGAGAAGTTGGTTTGTTTATTTGTTTTATTTTGCGTCTGCATCAGCATCAACATCTATATTCACGAACAGGGGACACAAGGTTTATCGAGACACTTATCATGGGCCAATTTTATAATGGCCAGTTTACTCTAATACATGTCTTTGGAATGTGGGAGGAAACCGACCGGAGTAGTACCCAGAGTTTTTAACCTTGTGGAAACAGGGAGGACATTCACCCAGGCAGAGTCAAGGTGGGGATCACACCAGGGATGTCTCGGAACCGTGAGGCACCTGCGCCTAAATACATGCATTATCGTTCCACTCAAGTTGATGTTGATTTTTTGTTAATAGTCAAACCTTGTATCTAAAAAAGAAATAAACCGCATTTTTAAAACCAAGCTTAATGTAGTGGTGCAGGAGGTTTTTTTCATGCTTTTTCACTCTCTCTCGCATTCATGAGGATATCACCTACGAAGAAAGAAAATTAAGTTGAAATATTACAAATATAAGATGTTTCTTGATACCTAAACATTTGGCACACTTTAATCATCATTTTGGAAATCAAACCTTGAAATTTGATAAGAACCAGAATCAATAGAGCCAGAAATCAATAAGCAGAATCAGAATCGATTAAAATCATCAGTTGAGTGTAACAGTAAATTATCCTCTGCTGTTTCACAGTGAGGTTTTCTATTAATTTTATAATTATCTCTGTATATAACCCAGCGTGTAACTTCTTATTGATGGGAACGAACGAAGTGGAAGGTGGCAGGTAGAGGCAAATGCCATTCAGAGATACCATCTATGTCTCTCCAATCTATCAGACCTGATTATTTGTTTGGTGAAAAAAAGTGTATGACATGGATGGATATTTGTTTAGGACTCCTACAGAAAGCAGGTGTGATCGACGGGGAGACGTGTCTCCTGGATATCTTGGACACAGCAGGACAGGAGGAGTACAGTGCATGCCCATGAGGGATCAGTACATGAGGACTGGAGAGGGCTTCTCTGTGTGTTTGCCATCAACAACACAAGTTCCTTTGCCAGATCTGTACATTTATACAGGTGGGGAATATGTGGTACAAGACGTCTCCACTTGTAGTTGCAGTTACACCATGTTATTGTACTATTATTTGTAATGGAGGGCTTCACCAGATCTGTGCCGTAGCTGCAGTCTGACTAGTATGACTGTTTGGGGGAGTGCCTCGCATCTTTAAGTGATATCAGTGTATAATGTCTTTATACTGACATCCATCCTTCCTTCCTTTGTTACAGGGAGCAGATCAAACGAGTGAAGGACTCCGATGACGTTCCCATGGTTCTGGTTGGAAACAAATGCGATTTGGCCAGAACCGTTGACACCAAGCAGGCTCAGGAACTGGCCAGGAGCTATGGCATTGAATTTGTAGAAACCTCAGCCAAGACTAGACAGGTGAGCAAAGACAACAATGAGTGCGTTTACATGCACTCGGTAATCCGATCAAGTGATTATTCAAGTGGTCATGTATACAGCGTACTCTGATTTTGAAATCAGATTAAGAAATTCGATATTGAGCTGGATTTGAGCTCAGTAATCAGATTTCTTAAAGCATGTATTCTCATAGTCCAATTTCTATCGTGTTTCTCAGAGCGGCTAGTGGAAAAATACTTTTGGGCTTCTTTACGTAGACCTGGTGAGGGATTTGCTTGCAGGATCTGGCAACCGAGCATTAAACACACCACCTGCTAAATGGCTATCGAATTCTTTGTGGACTTAAATGCAGTATATACTGAAGAATTTAATTATTTATTATTACATTTTTACATTTACAGCATTTAGCAGACGCCCTTATGCAGGGGGACTTACAATTGGTAGAGTCTTACAATCCAAGTAATTGTGGGTTAAGGGCCTTGCTCAAGGACACAACAGTGGCAGCTTGGCAGAGGTGGGATTTGAAGCCTGGACCTATTGGTCCATAGTCCAGTACCTTACCCGCTAGGCTACCACAGTCCTGGTAAGTCCTTGTAAGTCACTCTGGATAAGGGCGTCTGCTAAATGCTGTAAATGTAATTTCACCTTTCCAACCAGCCAATAATCTCCCAGAAAGATGCGATGGAAACTTCAAATTTTAATATTGGGACTGTGGTGGCCTAGCGGGTAAGGTACTGGGCTATGGACCAGAAGATCCAGGGTTCAAATCCCATAAATCCCATAAATGCTGTAAATGTAAATACAAAGTTATACAGTCTTACAGTCCCATCAATTGTGGGTTAAGGGTCTTGCTCAAGGACCCAACAGTGGTAGCTTGGCAGAGGTGGGATTCGAACCCTGGACCTTCTGGTCCATAGTCCATTACCTTACCCACTAGGGTACCACAGTCCCAAATCCAAAGAAATCCAATTATTGAGTCATGTAATCCCAGAGGTTGATTACTGAAGTGCTTCAAAAGTCCATGTTCCAATCCCAAGTCATAAGGCAGCGATTCTCTTAACATCTCACCCCTGCTGTCTTCCTTTTGTTTTGTCTCACAGGGAGTCGAGGATGCCTTTTACACCCTGGTGCGGGAGATCCGGCATTACCGCATGAAAAAGCTCAACAGCAGAGAGGACAGGAATCAGGGTTGCTTCGGAGTTTCCTGTAAAGTCATGTGACTGGGACGCGCTCCAGCTTTCCAGAGATCCTTCAGAAGCTTGTTAGCCAGCAGCTGCGTACTTTGCGATCACTTGTGACTGAAGAGCTTTGAGGAGTGGTCCAGTCTTGCGTCATCTTTCAATCAGTTAGGCCTCCCTCCGCGGGCTATAAAAGGGATCTGCTCAAACCTGCTCACTGTGTGGACTGTATTGGCCTGCTGTGATCTAAAAGTGGGGTGACTTAAGGACATCAGGCCCCATGATCGTTTTAATAGACGTGCTTTTGTCGCATTACTGATAGAATATGGTATCCTACTTAGTAAAAATTTGGACTTTTAATATCCTTCAGTACTCAGGAATACTGTGAAGGCAAAATTGCCTCTAAAAGTCAGATTTGTTTTTTTTTTTTTTTGGTTGGTTTTGTTTTGGTTGCCAAAGCTGGTATGCATTACATGATATATTCTTACTGTAAGGTTGTTATTTTGCTTTTTGCAGCATTTGTGGTGTTATCGGCATTCTGATTACGAGGGCATTTCTGCCATTGAACGAATATGCACCGATCAGTCGAGAGACTCTGTGGACCCCATCATCGCAAAGCACTGTAAGGCTTTTAGACTATTAATAATCGGGCTGTCGGAGGATTCAAACATTTTAGGGGGTTAATTGCTCCATCTTTATCGTTTTAATTGCAATTAACCCCTGACTAGTTTCACAATAACGCTTTTTTCATATCATGTTTGTCTTTTGCCAGCATGGTGATTAATTAGGTTAATCACTTGATGATAATCCTTGTCCAATCGTACCTCCCTCAGACACGATGCAGTGACATCTGTGTGGCTCTTAACCAGGCTGGAGACAATGTCGAGACTACTGGACCTCACAACCGCCCATTATGATACCCATTGAATGCATTATTCATTTTATTAGGTACTTTCATAAGCAACAGCATCTCTCGTTCTCTCGTGCCCTGTGACAGAGTTTGTGTTTATGTGATGGAATCTGCTGTCACACAGTAATGACTAAAGCATGTAAGGAAGTGTCTGAAGTTGATCGCACTCACTGATTGTGTTGCTCTATATAAATGATAGGCAATAATGAATAGGGGACCATTTTGGATACGTCCCGTAACTATGGTTCCTTAGTAGAGTCAAGCAGCAGGGTCAAATGCAATTAAAATATTAATTGGCCTAATTAATAACAGTACTTGTCTGCATATCTTTTGTGCATCCAAAAGATAGGCAGGTTTTCACTATTCTGGGATGTTCAGTTATCAGCAAGAGTGGCACAGAGTCATAGAAACTCTTTAAATCGTTAGGTGTCGTCTTGCTCTGCCTTTTATAGCAATCTATGATCTCAATAACCACAGTATTTCCATCATAAGCACCCTGGACAAAGTGGGTCACTTGTCTAAAATCGGCCTTGCCTTAATGACAGTGCCAAAGGTAGTTCAGTCGTGTACCTGGGTGTGTCGTTTAGTGACTTCGCCGGTCATAAGACCTATTGGGATTGGCCTATTGTGCCTGTTAAAATGTGAAGTAATGCTTTATACCTGTAGGTGACATTGACACCTTCTCTCTGATCAGCCAGTAGTATCTGGCTTTTTGGTGTTGAGAGAATTTGGTCCTCCACTTAAATAGTGCAGTGACTCTTTTAAAGCCTCCCTTTGTAGATGATGTCTCTGATTGACTTTGATTCACCACAGGAATAGCAATGAGCAAAAACCTTTATTTTGTTTTGTTTTTTTGTAACTCGAGGTGCCATCTGTTTATAAAATCACATAGATGTGGGTCTGGATGAGATGGAAAAACAGGAGGTAGTTGTGCATGTAATGTTCTCAGGGTAGGAAGGGAGAAAAACACCGATATGGCCGATACGGGCGAAAGTAAAGCCAGAGAAGCTCCAGAGGAAATGACTCCACGATTGTACGTAAATGTAATCCCACCCGGATAGGGCTATAGTATCATTCAAAAACAAGTAAAGCACTGCTGTTGGTGCGTACGACCCAGCTGCAGTTCATTTCGTCTGCTCCTGTTGGCTGCTATGTTGCATACCTGTAGTTAACAGTTAGTATGACAGCGGTCTCAATACCACCCAAAAACATGGTTTATTCAGGGCATGGACCTTTTATTTCCTTCGATTTGTGTGCCTTATTCAAATTATTTGCGTTTAGGGAGAAGCCCTGTACTTGCTAATCCTCCACAGTTCTGTAAATATCTTGGTGCCGCTGCATTTCTTTACGCCTTTTCATCGCCGATGTCTGTTAGCCTTGCCTGCTAAATTATGGTTTGGGAAGTTTGAGGTTTGGTGTGGCCGGGTCACGGCTCACTGTCATTCTGTTTGGGTTATATCCTCCCAAAATTTGTACCATCTTTAGAAGTTTCCCACAAGGAATTTTTCTGGGAATGTGACGCTCGTCTGTTGCCATTTGTTTTGTGCCTGATTTCGTAGATTGTGGTGCCAGTGGTGGCTCAGGCCATCAGTGATCATCTGGTACTAACGATTGTTTCCTTCCAAAATGTCACTTTTAAACAGATTTGCTTGATTTCTAAATATTTGTTTCATGGCTTTATGGGTCCTTCTCGTCTAATCAAACTCAGATTTACAGATTTCTTATCGGAAATGACTGCGTGAATCCTGTAACATTTAATGTGCCACATGGTCTTTTCCTCAGTAAATTAATTGTAAACGAACGTTGTGCTCTCATCATTGCTCCTGTGCCACCCTGTCATAGTGCCACTCGTTTCACCCTCTCCATGTCTTGGTCTGCCTGTCAGTTTGGACCTAAAATAGAGCTTGGAGCCTCCTGTTCTGTTCATGGGTCTGGTTACACTCGGGAAGGCGCCGCTTCTTAATGCGGCTGAACGCACACGAGTCCCTACAATTTACCGCTGCCGGCGCACTGTGGGGAGAAAGGGACAGCGTGCTACTGTCTGCAACGCACCGCCATCATGCCTAAGGTTCCAATGCCAGGTGAGTATCTGGCTGTTCCACCCAGAAATGCGTTACATGCTGTACAACATATTACAGTGGCTGTTTGTGTCTCATATTAAGCCATAAGCCTATTAAATGCTGCAGTTACTATAATTATTTGGATTGACTGGTTGTTTAAACTGACTAAGCATAACATCATACCAGTTAGATGATGTTTTTTATGGAAAGTCACTCAATAACATGAGGTGAAATGTCAGAACAAACTTCAAATGTATTGAAAATAGGAAAAGAGCTGTTGACCCAATACTTTCAGTTCTTCAATTTAACACAATGTAAATGTTTCTGCTTGTAAGAACTTCATGACTGGGAATTGTATGAGTTGCACATAATGTTTTTCAATCATAGGGTGATTCCTGAATCCAAAATGCTTTGAGAAACCCTCAAATAAGATTGCATTATGTGTTTTATTTAGACTTTTCAGCTACTTTAAAAGAATACTGTGCTATTTACACCAGCTGCAGCACAGTGGTTGCTAGGAGCACTCATAATCCAGCAGCAGGCTGTCTCACAGGACACATTTCCTGTCACTATTTTTACACTGCTATTTCATCACCTTGTACATATAACGACCACATTCATTTCATACACCGAAGCACAATGTAAAGAAATTCCATTCGAGAAAGCTCCAGCCAGTGTGCTTCATAGAATGACAATTCTCCAGAGCATGTCTTTTCACAAGTCATATACAGTCTCACTGTGTATGACCTGTGAAGAAATCCATCTGATACCTTGGACTTGGGATCCAAAAAAAGATGGCACGGGCAGGGTGATCCCAGCCACCTGCTGCAGGGTGCTCATGCTCTGTCGTGACTGACACTTTAATTCACGACTGATGAAAAGGAGAACTTAAGTTCTAGTTACACTACGCTATCTGCTGAACATCCACTTTTAGTCTTGGACCATGTCCCACCTGAGCAACTGGTACTGATCAGTGGCCCTTACATAACCACTGTAGCAAACACCCTGTGCGATCCTGTTCAGATTACCAGGATTTCAAGACTAATTGAAGTGCTCTGATCCATATCCAAGTCATAATACAGTGGTATCTCGGTTCCAAAAGGCTTGTCGAGAACTGAAAACGATGAGTACATAGTACATTTTTCCCTTAAATAGTAATGTAAATTGAATTAACCTGTTCCAGACCCCCAGAAAATCCACGAAGTCTAAGGCATTATATGCATCAATGGAGTTGTTGTACAGGTGCTCCCTGATTTACGATTGGGATATGTTCCTGATAAAACCATCATAATTTTAATGCATCATGAGGAGTTTGATTGGTAGAGCATTGTATACTGTATCAAAGCAGAGATATGGAAAGGATACTATGATAAGTAATTATAATTATGTTAATGTTTAAAGCACTTCCATTAATCGGGGGACAAAATCATTAACACAAAGCTTATTTTATAATAGTGTTGAAAAATCTCATGTAATTAAGTGAGTAATGGAATGAAAGTGAAAAGTAAAAGCAAAACACTTACTCTATTGATGAACTCCAGGCACTAGCATAGCTGCTAAGCTAACTGCTTTCGGTTGGCTCTTTTAAATTAACATTTTTGGGATTTATGGAGAATTATTTGCAATAACAATACAGTATTGAAAACACGATAATTAGTGGAGTTCTCTGAGCAAGGGATATTGTGAATCTGAAACACTGTGTAATGAATTATGACTCGTGAGTCATGAATCAAGTTTCGCCTGAAACGAGTTGTGTGGCTCGACTCTCAAGTAAGAAGAACCGAGACACATTTTTCTTGTCAAAAATGGGTGGAGAACCGAATTTCGACGAGTTCCGCTGTGGTTGAGAACCGAGGTACCACTGTAATAAGTTGTAATTGATTTTCCATTAAAATATCGTGACACAGCAGGCAATATAAGGTTGAAAAGAATATATTTATTACTTTATAATCATTATTTAACATAATATTCATCATGTCATGTCTGCTGCAGCATAAAATTTCACTGCAGTTACCAGATCGATACCTTTTCAATGAAAATTATTGATGATATTAGGTCATTTTATGAGAAACGGCATGGCCAAGCTGCTGTCTCGTGTGACAGTGTGTTAAATCTGCTGTCACACAAGTACTGAACAAAGCATATGAGGAAGCATCCAAAAATATTTCACCGCCCTCACCTGTTCTTTGGAAGGTATGTAGAATTTTGGTGGTTTATGTGAACATCACCAGAAGCTGCTGACTCATATCAGCAAGGTTTTATGCGTTGCACTGCTACCTCACGATTAGATGATTAGATGATTGCATGTATGAGTCGGTGTACAGGTGTTCCTAAAAGTTCTTTAGAGTACATACAGTGGTGTGGAAAAGTCTGATTTCCTATTTTTTTTGCATGTTTGTCACATGTAAGTGTTTCGGAACATCAAACCAATTTAAATATTAGTCAAAGACAATACAAGTAAACACAAAATGCAGTTTTTAAAAGAAGGTGTTTATTATTAAGGGGGAAAAATATCCAAACTACATGGCCCTGTGTGAAAAAGTGATTGCCCCCTAAACCTAATAACTGGTTGGGCCACCCTTAGCAGCAAGAACTGCAACCAAGCGTTAACCATAACTTGCAATGAGTCTTTTACAGCGTTGTGGAGGAATTCCACAATTCTTTGCAGAATTGTTGTAATTCAGCCACATCAGAGGGTTTTCGAGCATGAACGGCCTTTTCAAGGTCATTTTTAAGTCTCTCTCTTATGGTGGTGACATGAATACTGACTTTAACTGAGGCAAGTGAGGCTGGATGTTGTTGTGGGGTCTTTTGTGACCTCTTGGATGAGTCATCGCTGGGCTCTTGGGGTAATTTTGGTCGGCCGGCCACTCCTGGGAAGGTTCACCACTGTTCCAGTGAACTCAGGTGTGATCATCCCCCCCCTCGTAACATAACCATGGTTCATCACACCTGAGTTCACTGTCTCTAGCCACACCCAGGCCTGATTATTGCCACACCTGTTCTCAATCAGGACATCACATAAATAGGACCTGCCTGACAAAGTGAAGTCCACCAAAAGATCCTTAAAAACTACACATGCCGAGATCCAAAGAAATTCAGCAACAATTTAGAAGAAAGTAACTGAGATCTGTCAGTCTGGAAAGGGTTATAAAGCCATTTCTAAAGCTTTGGGACTCCAGCGAACCACAGTGAGAGCCATTATCCACAAATGGCGATGGCATGGAACAGTGGTGAACCTTCCCAGGAGTGGCTGGCTGACCAAAATTACCCCAAGAGGACAGCATTGACTCATCCAAGAGGTCACAAAAGACCCCACAACAACATCCAAAGAAGGGCAGGCCTCACTTGTCTCAGTTAAAGTTAGTATTCATGTAGCCACCATAAGAAAGAAACTTAAAAATGACCTTAGAAAGGCCGTTCATGCTTGAAAACCCTCCAGTGTGGCTGAATTACAACAATTCTGCAAAGATGAGTGGCCAAAATTCCTCCACAACTCTGTAAAAGACTCATTGTAAGTTATCACAAATGCTTGGTTGCAGTTGTTGCTGCTAAGGATGGCCCACCCAGTTATTAGGTTTAGGGGCAATCACTTTTTCACACAGGGCCATGTAGGTTTGGATTTTTTTTCTCCCTTAGTAATAAACACCTTCATTTAAAAACTGCATTTTGTGTTTACTTGTGTTGTCTTTGACTAATATTTAAATTGGTTTGATGTTTCGAAAGACTTGTGACAAACCTGCAAAAAAAATAGGAAATCAGGAAGGAGGCAAACACTTTTTCACACCACTGTACAGATGTTTGTGCAATGCATATTGTACACCCTCACTGTGTGACTGTGTAGAGAAATATATTCAAATGGTTTTTATTAGCTAGGCTGGATGTGAAGGTGGTATCTCGTAGAAAGAATTTAGATAATGGTAAGTTATGGCGCACCTCTTCTGCACACTACAAATGAAATATCTTTGAAGGTGTGAAGGTCAGATGGGGATCATCTCTCTGTCACTTTAACAGCGGGCACATCTGCCAATCATGGTGCCAGCAAAAATTAGTGGATGGATTATGGGTGAAGTAGTGCTCTTCCATACAGGCATGCTCTCAAAGAAGCAGTTGGCTCCTGCAAGCTGGTACAGAGAAGGTCGTAGACCTGCAGCCCGCCTCCCTCAGCACAGGTGTCTGCATACTACAGACAAGGAGAATTGGGCATAACGAAATTATGGAGATAAAGGAGGTTGTCATTGGTGGCTTAGTGATTCAGACTTTGGTGTACTGATGATAAAGGTTTATGGTTCCAGCCTTTTTGGTCTCTTGAGCCAGAACATACCAGAAAACAGGCTAGGTAATGGCTTCACTAATGTTCCCTAGTACACCCCCCAAGTCAGGAAAAGTTGGAACAGTGTGGGAGAAGCAAATAAAGTGTTTCTTACTTTGACTTATTTCATTGCAGACAGTATGAACCCACGATGTTTCATGTTTTATTTGGTCATCTTCATTTCATTTGTTAATAAACATCCATTTCTGCATTTCAGTTAAGCGACACATTCTGAAAAAAGTTGAGACATTAAGCATTTACTACTTGGTAATGTTGCTAAACACTTAAAAGATGTTTTGGCACCGGAAATACCAAGTGATTTAGTATTTCAGGTGTTATTTTGTCCCATTCTTCCTGCAAACTCATCTTAAGATGTGCAGCAGTACGGGCTCGTCAAATTTTCAAAATTCTCAGCACATTCTCTGTTGGGGACAGGTCAGGACTGCAGGTAGGCCAGTCTAGTACCCGTGCCATTTTTTTCATAGCCATGCCTTTGTAATGTGTGCAGCATGTGGTTTTGCATTGTTTTGTTGAAAAATGGATGGACGTCCCTGGAATAGATGATGTCTTGCAGGCAGCATATGGTGATCTGGAATTCTGATTCGTCTGATCACAATATCCTACATTGCCCTAAAATGCCTCTGTCTCAACTTTTTTTTAATGTCTTGCAGGCCTGAAATGTACAGTGGGGCAAAAAGTATTTAGTCAGTCACTGATTGTGCAAGTTCTCCGACTTAGGAAGATGAGAGAGGCCTGTAATTTTCATCATAGGTACACTTCAACTATGAGCGACAAAATGAGAAAAAAAATCCAGGAAATCACATTGTAGGATTTTTAAAGAATTTAATTGTAAATCATGGTGGAAAATAAGTATTTGGTCACCCACAAGCAAGCAAGATTTCTGGCTTTCACAGACCTGTAACAACTTATTTAAGAAGCTCTTCTGTCCTCCACTCGTTACCTGTATTAATGGCACCTGTTTGACCTCGTTATCTGTATAAAAGACACCTGTCCACAGCCTCAAACAGTCAGACAAGGTCCTGGAGTGGCCTAGCCAGTCTCCAGACCTCAGCCCCATAGAAAATTTGTGGAGGGAGTTGAAAGTCCGTGTTGCCCCAAAACATCACTGCTCTAGAGGAGATCTGCATGGAGGAATGGGCCAAAATACCAGCTACAGTGTGTGCAAAACCTGGTGAAGGACTTATAGGAAACGTCTGACCTCATTGCCGTCATTGCCAACAAAGATTGTACAAAGTATTGAGTTGAACAAATGTATTGACCAAATACTTATTTTCCACCATAATTTACAATTAAATTCTTTAAAAATCCTACAATGTGATTTCCTGGATTTTATTTTCTCATTTTGTCTCTCATAGTTGTACCATAGTTGTACTTTTTTGCCCCACTGTAAATGAAGTTGACCAGAAAAAACATGAAATATCTTAGGTTCATACTGTCTGCAATGAAATAAAGTCAAAGTAAAGGTAAAAAAGCACTGGTTTTGTTTCTTTTTTAATTATTATCTGCATTTTCCACAGTCCCAACTTTTTCTGATTTGGGGTTGTAGCACTACTGCCCCACGGTCATGGGTATCTAAAGTAAACCGTTAGGTAGTGGGACCAGAACCGACCCACTGCCTTGGTGGTACCCATTCCAACACACTTGATCAGCTTGGATACATATTGACGCCCTTGTTGGATAACTTGGATTTGATGCAGCAGGGAAACTATCACAGAGCTGTGAGACTTCCACGAACTGGAATTCCAAAGCTCTGCTCTCTCCACATGTGAGATGCATCTCTTGTGCATCTCTCCACATCATTTGGGGGATTCCCATTTATCAATTTTAGGAATCCCAAGTCCAGTTCTAACTTGGCTCATTGTCAGGCCTTTTAAGAGCTCATTCAGATCTGGTACAGTCAGAAAGAGAACCAAGTTTATTCTAAAAATGAGCAAAAGCTCCTGAAATAAGCTTTGTGTGAGCTAAATGATACAACCTGTGCACTAGCATCTTTTTCCTCCTTACCATAATAATTTCTTTGACAGAGACTGACCAGCAGAGCCACTTGAAAAAAGTTCCCACTGTGCATGACAGCTATAATCAGAGTCGACAGCTAGGACAGGAATTAGTTGCTGATGTCAGCAGGGTTTGATCTGTAGAGGGATTAAATAAATAGAAGCACTTCAGCTGAGAGAAAGCTGACAGGCTTACACCAGCCCACACGCCAGTCCCAGGAAAAGTGAGTGCAAGAAAAGTGCATGTCTAAAGGAGGTGGTTCTCAAACTGTGGCTCAGTTAACCTCAGTGTTTACAGCTTTGAGTTTAATGGATGTGTGCAGTCTGTGAGAGAATATAAGCCCAGTTTGTAAAAGCCTGAGAACTTTTGGAATAAATCAAATGAAATGTGTTATTGGCTGCATTACTAAAATATGCTACAATTATTATTTCTTTTTCCTTTACTCAAGTGAAACAAAGGCCAATTCCCCGTCAGCATTTCTCCTGTCTGAGAGGGTAAAGGCTAACAACAGCTTCCTTTCAAATCATGTTCGCTAGCAGCCACCATACCGTACTGTGCAAAATCCACCACTAGGTTAGATATATTCTTTGTTTAGCAATGGTATGATGACCATAGATAAATTATTTCCCAGTCTGTTTATTAGAATACAACCAGAATATACAGAAAAAAATTGTATGCAGTATAAAAAAAACTGAAACAACTCAGGAATTTTAGAACGAGAAAAAGTGGTTTATAGGCTATGGTAGCACCATCATGTGGCTTCATCTTCAGGCCAAGATGACCCTTCTACAGTCTGAGAAGAAGCTTGATCAGGGAATTGTCTTTTGTAACGAATAAACAGCAAAGAAGAAACACACATCTCAGATGGGGAACAGGATGAAAAGCTAAGATATGCTAAATCTCACAAAGAGCAAATCCAAGTTTGGAATTTTTTGGGTCTACTATGTTATATATGGTCATTATACCATTGCTAAACCAATTATAAAAAACTAATGGTTACCTAAGATTTCTGACAGTACTGTATCTTTCAATGGACTGAGGATAGAACTGGCTCAGAGATGCCCACCATTGACTAATGTTGCTCTGATTAACAAAGGTCCAAAATGCCATCTTACCCTTCCACCCAAAATGAGGTTTATCAATATCTCAAAATCAAGATCTTGAGTAGAATTGTTATTATTCCATTCTCCAGACACATCACCCTTTGTTCATGACTTTTGAGCATTCATTATGTGCTTGTTTAGAAACATTTAAATGCTCTACTGTTCAATTTCAGACCTGGGCTGCTCCCAAACTGGGTATTTTGGAGGTTGTCCTGCTCTAATGTATCCAATTCATAAACTGTACAAGCTCAATCAGGTGCATAAGAAACAACTAAAGACGACTCGGGAGCAATAATTTGGACTGATTGTCCCAATATGCATCTCACTTTTCATTTGCTCCTTCTTTTATGACCTGTCCCCTGTGTGATGGGAATATTGGCTAAACAAAGAGGAGGGAAAGCGTAAGTATCGGGAATTATATTCAATTCCAAGGAATGGGCATATGTGGAAAACAAGCATGTACTGGGTGGATAAATGCACCAAGCTCAAGAGGCTGGGGTTGGGGCTTGGGATATATTGTGGGTTAAGGGTGGAAGAGGGCTTTTTGTAAGGCAGATGGACTTAAGGTGTGGAGTGTGCCCTCTAGTGGAGAAGTGTGTTTTCCATTTTTATTACTTTCCACCTGTAATGGGCTCAACCCAATGCAAGCATTGAACGAGTCTAAACTATACCATTTTGTGACTCTGTAGTCCAGGAATTATTCTGCTTCATTGTTTTATATGGGCCTGTGGTGACACAGTGGATAAGGTACTGGATTATGGACCACAAAATCTTGGGTTCCAAACCCAGACTGACCCACTTTTACAATTGGCCAAGGATATTAATTCACAATTACTTTGACTATTCATTGTACGATTGTATCATGTGTCATCACAAATGACTAAACGGAAACAGCAATATTTGTGGCTTGGGTGGAGCACATTGTGGAGAGCAAACTGACGAATAAATGGGTCTCTGTCTTGTGGAAGCATGACAAGAAATGCTTCCAGCAAGTCCTTATTACCAGATGTTATGTTGTCATTATGAGATAGTATATCATAAAAACGTCAGGTCATAATTCTGAGTTTATCTTGTTATTACGAGTTAAGTGACATAGAGCTTTGTGTTCCTACTAGTAAGCATCTCATCACTTTGTAAGGGTGATGACAAATCATAAAACGACATGCTTTCTTGTAATAACGCGATATCTCATCTCATAATTATGGCATCATTTTTCAGTATCTCATAATGTCATACTGTCTCATAATAACAGGATATCTTGTTGGCTGTAACAAGCTTTCGTATTGATTAAAGATCATTTGCCATGCTTTCTCTTTCCATGTTTCTTTGTATGAAATACAACCCCAACTCAGAATAAAGTTGGGACAGTATGGAAATGAAAAAATATTTAATAAATGTAATGATTCTTACCTTTACTTTGCCTTTATTTCATTACAGACAGTATGAACCCAAGATTTTTCATGTGTCGTCTGGTCAACGTCATTTAATTTAATAATATAGCATCCATTTCTGCATTCCAGGCTTGCAACACATTCCAAAGTTGGGACGGTAAAGCATTTACCACTTTGTAATGTTGCCATTCCATTTCACAACTCCTGAAAGACGTTTTGGCACCAAGTATACCAAAAATGAAGTGTTTCAGGTGTTATTTTGTCCCATTTTTCCTGCAAACACGTCTGAAGATGTACATTTACATTATTTAGCAGACACCCTTATCCAGAGCGACTTACTTGCTCAAGGACCCAACAGTGGCAGGTTTTTGTCAGATGTGGGATTTGAACTGTGGACCTTCTGTTCCAGAGGCCAGTACCTTAACCGCTAGACTACCGCAGTCCCCAAAGATGTACAACCGTACAGGATCTCGTCGCATTTTTCGTTTCAAAATTCTCCACACATTCTCTATTGGGGACAGGTCAGGACCCGTACCCTCTTCTTCCACAGCAATGCTATAGTAATATGTGCAGCATTTGGTTTTGCATTGTCTCATGGTCCTTTTCTTCCAAGAAAGATCTGAAATACTGATTCGTCTGACCACAATACACATTTCCACTGTGTGATGGTCCATCCCAGAATCCACCAAGCCGAGAAAAGTCAACCTTGCTACTGGGCATGGTTAACCTAAGGCTTCTTTTTTGCACAGTAACATTTTAAGTGGCGTTTGTGAATGTAACTCTATATTGTAGCGCTTGAAAAAAGTTTGCCAAAGTAATCCCTTGGCCATATGGTTCTATCAGCTACTGAGAAATGACGGTTCATAATGCAGTGCCGTCTGAGGGATGGATGTCTATTAATAAATGAGATATCTTGGGTTCATACTGTCTGCAAGGAAATAAAAGTCAAAGTAAATGCAAGAAGCATTCCATTTTATTTTTATTTGCATTTTCTATATATCCACACTTTTTCTGACTTGAGGTTGTAGCTGGAATTACTTTCCATAATTGCCATTAATTAGCAGTTTAAGATTTTTAGTAAGCCATGGTAGCTACATTTGTATAGAATCCGATGGTGTGTGTGGACCTCTTAATTCTTTTGAATGTCCAAATGTTTTTGATTATAGCATTTCCTGTACAAACCTTGATTGCACGGGCCCTTTTAACTAATACAGTAGTTAATAACAGTAACAATAACCTTAATAACAGTGTCAGTCCTGTCAGGTAAGGAATCCAGCAATGGCTTGAGATATTGTCAGTTTTAACCCCATGTTCCACTAAAAATTTCAACACTTAGTTTTGATTGTTAGTATTCCACAAGGTTATATTGCATATATATTCATATTTCCACACACTTATTTTTTTTATTTAGTATCCTACAAATGTAAATTACTTACACTCATACATTCATATCTCCACACATCTTAGAGAGCATATAAGCAGTAAACATGTGTACATAATTTATATAAACTGATTGAAATAAGCTCCCTGAACAAAAACAAATGTATCTCATGATATTTCTTACTGTTGGTCACACAACTGCTAAACATCAGCATGCCATATGTTGTGGTTTGGGTGTTGGTATGCTGGTCAATTAGCAAGACCACATGAGCTCCATGTTCCATGTCAGATTTAGCTGGTGAACTCAAATGGTCTTGCTGGTAAAGCTGTTTTTGAGGGGCTTTCTTGGATTGTTTTTTTTTATAGGGGGTCCACTCCTCTTAACTATGCCAATCCAGTCAGGGAAGGATTGCACCTTGAGGTATTTCCTCTCGGTTTTAAACCACTCATGCAAACTGGGTGCAATTCAGAAAGTGATTGTGGTTGTCTACAGTAGTGTGCAAAAGTCTTAGGCCACCATTAGATTTGTCTTGGTGATGGTTTAATGACCATGTATAACATTGTGTCAAGAATTCGACCAAATGGTCACGCCACAATACTCTTTTCCACTGATCTTCATTCCAATCTTTGTGAGCTTTAGCATATCTTAACCTTTTCACCCTGTTTCCCTTCTGTAAAAGTTGTCTCTTAGCTGCTACCCTTCCATAAAGACCATTCCTGATCAAGCTTCTTTGGACTGTAGAAGGGTCCACTTGGCCTCCCGATGAAGCTGCCAGATGCTGCTATTGCTCTCACCAAAGCCTACAGAAGTTGCTTTTTCTGAGACTGAGAAAGAATTATATATAGTCAAATATACCATTGATAAAACGATGATATAGCTAATCTAATGAAGAAGACTTTTGCACAGTATTGTAAACAGTATCAGATTTTCACTTATACAGTGAAATAATCATGAAGGTTTTAAATGGGCTTAAGATCAAATGATTTGCCTCAGCAGTCATGGTGTCCAAAATCTGGCAGTTTTCTTTGACATATCCTGATTATCATCCCAAAAGAAACAGTGCTTAGGTGACAAACTGGTCTTTTGTGCTGGGGGTTACTTCTGTTAGTTTCATCATCTTTCTGTAAGTAACCTACCTGTATTTTTCGGACCATAAGACGCACTTAAAATCCCTTAAAATGCGGTGCGTCTAATGTATGAATTAATTCTGGTGTTGCTTTCTGACCTAGAACCGATTGTAGAGGGTACACTCATAAATCTGTCAAAATGTTTTAGCAGGGCCGTGGTAAGTTACGAAGCTTACAGCAACCGTAGTTAAGAGCGCATCGCGGAGTAATACGATCTGTGCATTTATTCATTCATTCATTTTCGAAGCGGATTTCAAACTCGGCGCTGTCAGTCACACAGTACAACACGGAAATAGAGCAGCTGAGAGAGAATTCAACATTAACGAATCAATGATACGGAAAAGAAGACCAAACTGAGTTTCCGAGGGAACTTAAGAGTTTTGTTGCATTTAATGCGTCTTATAACCCGGTGCGCTTTATGAATGAAAATAGACCCGTTAGCAGCCGATCATTGACATCGCGCCTTATAACCCGGTGCGCTTTATAGTCCGGAAAATACGGTACTCGACTGGCAGAGCTCAGCTTTGTTTTAAATTAAGCACCGGCTTTCTCGTGAGCCTGACTACGATTAAGCATATAAGACAATGAATGAATGAATGAATGAATGAATGTCTGTTAGTCGGTGCGAAAAACCGAAAGAAACTATCGGTACTTCTGACTGATGACGCCCTGCTTCCAAATTAAGTTATTTTATTACTATCACACAGGAGCAACCACACCTGTGAAAGTCATCACTTGGTTTACAAAGTGTTACCGATGAAATTTTGTTAAAAGTAAAAGATAACGAGGGACGGACAACACATAACACAGCGACTAAATAAAGACCAGCAACCGTGCCTAAGAGTGAAAGTGGATCATACCATTTGTGCAGTAAGGGGGGCTGCTGTATTTTTGTTGTTAAAATGTTATATTTAATCCATATATTTTCAGTGGATTAAAGATCCAAAACACAGACAAACCTACGTTTTAAAAAAACAACAATAAAAATGACTTTTTAGTCTTATTTTAGGGTTGCTGGGAGTAAAAAGACACTGCTTTTATGGAACACTGGAATATTTTTTTTGTCTGGGGAGCTTAATAAATAAATAATATCTAAAATGAATAATTAAAATTAAATAACATAAATGAAATTACTTCAGCCCAGGTAACAATGTACTGTGAATTTTCATAGTAAACCTGTGAATTGCTTGACAGTTTTAATGTGACGTTTCACAGTTTGACCATGAAGTTCACAGTTGTACTATGAATTTTTGATGGTAATTTGGCCACTTCATGGTTCTACTGTCAAATTTCATTGTACAACTGTAAACTTGGTGGACTATGAACTGACCATGAATTATTTCACAGTTGTACTATGAATTTTGGTGGTAATTTGGCTACTTCATGGTTCTACTGCCAAATTTCACAAGTACACTTTTTCCTGGGAGTGACCAAAGATGTTCTAATAAATCTTTATAAAGCTCTCAAACACTATATTAATCTCTGAATAGGATTTGAGTCCATTTGGTCCTCCATTGCATTTTGGATCTACTTGCTTCATCTCAATCTTAGAAGCTCATCATACTTGTTTACATTAATTTGAACTGACATTAATAATGATATTTGCATGCTGTTCCTACGTATGTGGTATTAACACTCCTTCCCTCACTTTCCTTCCCCCTTTTCATCCTGACTGATGGATCGTGTGTTTACTTCTGGGCAAACACTTATTCAGCTGCGAGTAAGTAACCTCACTTTGTGCTTGACCAAGCCATTGCATCTTCTTGTTGGAAGCCAAGCTTCTGTCCATTAAACTTTCTTTCATTTATTTACGTAACAAATGAATAAATGGGGTGCCCCAGCGGAGCAGTAGCAACACGTAACTGGCCAGTGAATTCTAGGATAGGTTTTAGACCCCACTGACCATAATAAGTGGGTTTAAAAAAGAATTTAAAAATAATACAACCCCAAATCGTGAATTTGAATGTAAAGTGTTCTTTACATTGAGTTTTGCAGACAGTATGAGCCCAAAATATTTGTTTCAGGTCAACTTTATGTCATTTGTTAATAAACATCCATTGCTGCATTTCAGGCCTGCAACACGTTCCAAAAAAGTTGGGATGGGGACAATTTAGGGCTAGAATTGGGGGGTAAAAAATAACTAAGTAATGACATGATTTCATACACGTGATTGTAATCATGATTTGGTGCAAAAGCAGTATCCACAAAAGGCTGAGTAAGGTTTGAAAAAGTATTCCCTTGCCCATGTGGTTCTATCAGCTACTAATGAATGACAGTTCTTGCACCCTTGCAAGTCTAAAATGCCCATCCAGATTCTTTCAATCATTTAATGATATTATGTATCATAGAGGAAGAAGTATGTGAATCCCTTCCAATCTTTCTTTGCGGTTCATTGTTTTTAAACATTGCAATATTTTTCTCATGTATTTGTTGACTGGAGATCCTCTATCCAGCTATGCTAATCAAAGACTCGGCCTTTCATGTATGTTGCTTTTGTACCAAATCATGATTATAATCACCTGTTGACATCACCTGTTAGATTTTTTTTACCTCAATACTAGCCCTAAACTGCCCCATCCCAACTTTTTTGGATTGTGTTGCAGGCCTGAAATGCAGGAATGGATGTTTATTAACAAATGAAATCAAGTTGACCAGAAAAAACATGACATATCTTGGGTTGTCTGCAATGAAATAAACGTTAAATGTAAAAGCACAGCATTTTTTATTTGCATTTTCCCTACCATCCCAAATTGATCTGATTTGAGGTTGCAAATAGCATGGTTTTTGGGCTTCAGTGTGTAGCTGAAGTGCATGAGAATCCGTTTCAGCTTGCATCCTTTAAAGAGACTGGGGTACATTGTAATGTCCAAGCATTTGTACACAATTATTGTGATGTTGCTGTAAATGAATGGACTGTCAAAGAAAAACAAAAAACTTCTTACCCTAAATGTGGGTGACTAGTCGTTGCGTCTTTGCATGATTGGTGTTTTTCCAAACCATTCTTTTAAGATTTGAGCTGTAAACAGGCCCACATGCTGTAAAGTACTCCTATGCATGCTTATGACGAAGCACTTTCTGCCAGAGACACTCAAGACCAGCTGTCAATGTTCTGGCTTCACCATGGCATCCTACTGGCCCATCATCTGTGTGCAGTTGCTGAGATTAATGTCAATGAACCAATAGTATGATGATGAAGAGCATATGTCATGTAGCTGCTTTTAAACCTCAGTGAACTCTTGCACGAGAGGGTGTAGCTACAGTTTATGTGTTATTATGCTTCGTGGCCCTGTTATGTCCTTATTTTGCTTTGAAGAAGAATAATGTCTTCAGCCTGTCCTTCACCCTTCATTTTCGCCAGTGTGGTCCCGGTCCTCGGGGCTGTGGAATATAAACAACAGTTTTTTTTTTTTAAACCGATGTTTTTACGCACGTGTGCTTTTCAATAGAAACTGACGATCGCATGCGTGCGTTCGCTGAGAAGGTGTTCGCCTCTGAGACCAAAGATGAAGACGTCCGTGAGGAGATCTCCTTGTTTGGGGTGGCCGAATGCCCCATTCTCAACCAGGAGATGGCACACCATGTAACCATGGATGACGACATTGAAAGACGGTGAGAAAGACTTCCAAGATGTAGTCCAAGAGTGCTCCAGCAGTAGCTCGGACTTCACCCCTCAACTGCTTTGGATGAAAGCTAAATAAATAATAATAATAGTCCAGTCAGCTTTATTTCTGTAGCGCTTTTTACAATGGAGCATTGTCTCAAAGCAGCTTTACAGTTTTATATTATCTTCTAAATAATAAGGCCAATCCCAAATTGAGCAAGCCTAGGGTGACAGTGCCTAGGAAAAACTCCCTAAACGTTATAAGGAAGAAACCTTGAGAGGAACCAAGACTCAAAAAGAGAGCCTAGATGTTATATGTAAGAATTAACTACGTTATCTAATTAAGTTCATAGTAATAGTTTAAATAAACAGAAAGTAAATAAATATGAAGAGAGAATACAGAAAACATACTTTGGCAAGGGCAGAAGCGATGGACAATACCACTGACAGTGCTAACACTTCAGACAATATACCATGCTCAATGTGTTTGTTGATTTTTTAAATAAAGAGAAGTTGTTACAATATCTACCATGAACAAACCTCAATAGAAAATACATCTGCAAATTTTAATGAACCATTAACAGGTTCTGGTTTTGAAACCTTACAAAAGCACTAGTGAACAATCTGAAAAAGTGCCCACAAATATGTCCCCATCTCAATTACAATGGTTAATTAAAACATTTTAAGGACAAAAAGTCCTCTGAACTGTGAAGAACTCTGAAATTAAGAAGCCCCTGGCAAAGGGAGACAGACATAAATGGACAAACAGCATTGGAACTCAACTCTAAGAGACCGGCACAATTGACTAGGATGTTGGTACCTTGGACACAGACATGAAGTGGGACAAGGGGAACAAAACATCCTTGTCCTTAAGCAAGGGAATGCCTCGCACCATGTGCAACCGACGCATGAGCTGACTGAAAGACAAACCTCACCTTGCCTTAGGTGTGATACAAACCTGAGTGGCTCAGTTGGTAGAGCACTGGCTCCAAATGAGTCCATAGTCTAGGTGAGGTTTGAGGGTCTGAGTTGTGTTCCATCTGTAGGCGAGGAATATCATCGCTGGGTTTCAGAAGGGTGTGTGATCCGGCTTCTAGGGTGTGTGACAGCGAGGACAAGGAGGACTGGGTCTTTATCCATTCCCCCAAGATAATGACTCCTTATCAGTTGATGCCCATCTCGGGTTGAGTCTTGTTCTGTATGCTGGTTGAACAGCTTCCCTTTGTTAGGGTTGAGTTCCAGGAACCTCTGTTTGTGTCTTCACCATGCCTGACCCTTCCATCTGTCTGAGTGTCAAGTGGGTTGGGTCTGTGATAGAACAAGCAGACCAGAAGTGCTCCTGCATGACAGAACCATAAAACCATATATACTATACCTTTGCCTTTATATAATGCCACTACATGTCTAGCATTACTTCCATCGTTTTAGTTAGCGACTTTCAAATTCAACTGTGAGCTATAAGAACTAACATGGAATGCTTATTTAGTTTGTATATAAACAGTACATTATGAGCAATAATAGCTTACAGTCTTATTGGAACTCTTTTAACAGCAAGAAGCACATCCTTCGTACCCAAAATGTGGATGATGAACCAGCCTACTTGGAGGTGCCTCACTTCCAGCGTGTAGCTATCACAGGAGACTATGCCGCCGGGGTAGGTTTAACATTTGACCTCACACTTAAACTCATGTCTGCAGAAGTAAAACTATCATGTGTCATTTAATCATTAAATTTGCAGGCAATGAACTTGTCCTGGCATAGGAATAGAACACGGAAGGCCAGAACATGGATTCAGGAGCCAGTCTGAGATTATATTTCAGAGGCTTAGCTTTGACATTTTAAATGGAAACTCAAGACATGGGTACAAGCACAGAGCTTTAATTGGGATACTATTCTGACAATCCGCTGTTATTAATCCCCATTTCGATCCCTACCTTGGACTCCAACTGTGTGGAGTTTGCATGTTTGCATTACTCCAGTTTCCTCCCATATTCAAAAGACATGCGTTAGGTTAACTGGGTCACTCTAAAATTGCTCTTTTGTTTTGTGACTAGATTGATACCTTGCTTCTGTAGTGAAAGCCATTGGTGGCTTATTTGTTGTTAAATATAAAAATAAATCCAGCTTTTGCTTAGTTTTAAAGAATAATAATAATGAGGTCCCATACTGGGGTGGAGCAGCGGTCTAATTTGCCAGCTCACCACAGCAGTGACCCAGTTAGACTCCGCATTGGTTGCCTACTGGGGCCCGGTCGAGGAATTCACATGCCGATACTAATTGGTTTGGCGTCTGAGGGAGGGAGGACGATTGCAATGGCTGCATTCCCAGTGGTGTCCACTGGGATAGGTGCGAGACCTTTGACCCTGACCAAGGACAAAGCGAGGTAATTCATAAATGGTTAGGGTTAAATAAATGAATACAAAACCTCCTATCCTTTTAAGGTACTGGACTATGACCAGAAGTTCCAGGGGTCACATCCACCTCTGCCACACTGTTGGGTCCCTGAGCAAGACCCTTAACCCACAATGGCTTGGATTATAAGATTGTATCAGTTGTAAGTAGCTCCGGATAAAGGCTTCTGCTAAATTCTATAAATGTAAATGATTCAATCATACAGTCCAAGCTGTAGGTTAAGGGTCTTGCTGGAGACGCAACAGAACCTTGGACTTTCTGGTCCACAGTCCAGTACCTTAACCGCTAAGCTCCCACAGTCCATGGCATTACACCCAGATATTGTATATGTACACACCCATTAGGCATTCCCTACTTTTACATTTAGTCATTTAGCAGACACCCTTATACAGGGTGTCTGGTCCGTACTTCAGTACCTTAACCATTAGGCCACCACAAACCCCTTTTATTAGAATTTGTCAATTTATGTGCAACTAAAGTAGCAGTGCCTTTAATCTGCCTTTCTTTCAGGTTACCATGGATGACTTTGAGTTGGCATGCAAGGGTTTGTACCGCGCTTTGAACATCCGAGAAAAGTACATGAAGCTTGCTGTTCAGAGATTTCCTCATACTGCATCCGAATACCTGTGCAAGATCGAGGGAGAGACATTTAAGCCAGAGACTCTTGTGCAGCCAGGTAATGGAGCAAGTACAAAAACCTCAGCATACTCAGAGTTTAGATTTATCTAATTATTAGATTTATTTATTGTTTAATATGTGTTACTTTAAGTAGTTTCAATCGGCCATATTTCAGTGATTCTCAACCTATTTATCTACTGTGCCACACTGATCGGCAAAAGCAAGTCTTACTGGTTACTACTAACAAGGTTCCCAATTCATATGGAGGAAAAATAATCTCACAAAACTTCCCCTTGCTTTTGACTGACAAAGAGCATGTGCTTTTCAAATCACTTCACATTTTCAAATACCCCAGTGAAACAAGCCAGGATTTTTTTTTTACAATAAATAACAATAAATAAATTGACTTCACAGCCATAGTAGTGTGAAGTTGATATATTTATTGTCATTTATTAATAAAACAATAAACAATGTTAACAATGTAAACTGCTTGTGTTGTGTGTGGCAGTCTTCACTTCGCCTCCAAAAAAAGGAGAGGATCCCTTCAACACCAAGTCTCTGCCTTCTGCCATTAGCTATGTGGCCCGCATGCGAGATGGTGTCATCTATGTCTATAAAGATGGAGCAGCTGCAGACAAGCACCAGCCTC
This sequence comes from Ancistrus triradiatus, assembly GCA_025084515.1. NCBI lineage: Eukaryota > Metazoa > Chordata > Actinopteri > Siluriformes > Loricariidae > Ancistrus > Ancistrus triradiatus. Next base: position 29,643 of record JAJAGP010002251.1, read on the forward strand.
TGCCCTTACCTGCTCCTGACTATGCCACTTTCATGATGACAGGAACGTCCTCATTGCCCTCATTGCTCAGGGGCCAACGTGAGTTCTCCAGAAGGCTTTTATACTTTATAGCACCAAAATAGTTAAAGTAGTCATATAGTTCAGTGGATGATAATGAGATTAACTTACTTTGTGGTGGCATGCTGGGTACAGAAAGTGGTCGGTGCTGTATGCGGATCGTCACTGTAGCTCTGCACTCCATGGTCCTCCATATGCCTCCTCAGGCACTTCAGCTGCCTTTCAAAAACTGATGGATTGGCTATCTAAATAGACCCTAAAGGTGAATAAGTTTATGATGTTGCTGGACTGACACCGTTTCCATGTGGCATCCTCCTTTTGACCTGTATTTCCAAGATAAGCTGCATACCAACATTGATTTCCAAAATGTGGGTTTATGGAAAATAATTTTAATTAAATTTATTGTGGTCTATCTAACACCGACTCTGATAGTATTTACTTTGACTGGGTTAAATTGGTTGCATATCTTTGTTCAAAAGACATACCACACACGTCGTCTAAAAAGTTCCTCCTTTCCAAGTTTTTTTTTTTTTTGTTTTTTTTTTTTTAATTTCCATGAGAATGCTGAATTGAGAAGAGATGAAGGAGCTGAAGAACAACCCTCACAGGGACTTCTTACAACTGCAGAAGGTACAAACTTGTCAAAAACCTTTCTCAAAATAACTGCTGTCCTAACGAGATCAGTAATGAAGCTTGTTTACAGTGAATGCTTGAAAGTCATACTCAGATACTGGAACACAGGGTCACTACTGTTTCCACTTGCAGATGTGTCCCATATTGTATCATTTCATTAATACTACACAACCGAGTACATTATGTCTCATTTGTTTAATTGGGTTTGTCTTTATCTAATTTTTGGAACTGAGTATCTGATGATGTTTTAGGTCATATTTAGACAGAAATTTGCAAACTAAAGGTTTTCCTACAGGGTTCTCAAACTTTCCAGCACCACTGTTTATCGGAAGCGTTGAAATTTGACATTTTAGTATTCACATTTCAATATGTTTTATATTTGATACTCACTTCACGCTGCTGCCTTCATGAACCCGAAGCATCTCCTGCCTTCATCAAGACATCCTACCGTTCGACGCTGAGAGAGTGGTGCACACATCAAGGGAAAGGAAATGACCTAAAGGAGGTGTTTGAGTCCCTCAAGCTTGCACCCCTACTATCTGACGTTGGATTCGTGTGGATGTCATGCTGTCGGTTTTAATGGGAAATGGAGGATCTGGGCTTAAATTCTCCAGTTACTTTAGAGCTATTAAATTACTAATTAATTTTAAACTACGTCCTACCACTGGTGATGCCAAAAAATAAAAAAAAAAAAGAAAGCAAGATGACAAAAAAAAAAAAAAAAGAATGTCTGCATGATTATGATATCCAAACACTTCTACTTGCCACCAATTGTCACTACCAGGTGATAATTTTTTTTAAATAGAATATATAACCCCATGGTAAATGATGGAACCACCCACTTTTACTATGTACTCCCACATTTTTTGCCTTGTATCAAATAGACTAACCACAGATATGACACCTGGAAGAGCGTCCTCCAAGTGTGGAGAATCCATCAGTTTTTTCAGGGGGTTGAATTAAACTCTGGCAATTTAAATAATGCCGAACCTGTCCTGATTCCTGATGGCAGAACAAACCTTCCAGGCTTTGCACATTCAATGCAAAGTACAATCCTGTGGGAGCCAGTGAACTGTCGAGACCTGTATCTGAAAACTGATAACACATTGGGGGAGAATACCTTTGCCACCATCCATCAAGGTAAGGACTGGCTAATGGTGTGACATAATCTGTGTAGGGCTAATTTCTACATTTACAGAGTTTCATAGTCTACTATAGGCTGCTAGCTTTAATCTTTACTTGAGAGACAAGCTAATGGAAATATGAAAAATTTCTGATCAGGAAGTGCCAGTGATCTCGAGGATGCCAGGTACCCCCCAAGTTAGCTGAGCCTCGCCAAAAAAAAAAAAACAAAAAAAAAATAGCCATCTATGGCTCCAGCCCCAATGATTGGATAAAAACTCTCCCGCTGGTTCAACAAGGCAACCGAGTAACAGTTCTCCTAACCTCAAGTGGTGATTCAAGTACCCAGAATCTAGTTGTTCTCTTATAACCAACTTTGGTTCTATCTAACTCTATACATTTTTGCCAGTAAAACAGACACAATACTCGCCAGACAAAAAATTATCACCTGTGACTGAGACGTACCTAACAGGCATGTAAAATAGACCTCCAAAAATGTTTGTCCACGTCTAGGACTATAGGTTATTACATCTGCAAATTCCTCCTCAACAGCTATGCACCCCAAATGCAAATAAAAACTTCCCCTTTTTGCCATCATTAACATCTGCATTACAAACCATTTTCCACACACCGTCACTGTACCACCTCTTATCAGTCTATGAATACATCACACACCTCACAGGTATTTATAGCCCGATCATCCTCAGGCATCTCTGTCTGCAGGAGCCTGAAGTCACTGCCCCCTTAAACACGCAAGGTGACTAATTTTTTGTCCGGGAGTATATATACACACACATTGTCGTACGTATACACACACTAGTCATACGTACCAAGATCAGGCCAGGCTGTCATAATCATTTAACCTAATGCACGTGGACCGTGGGAGGAAACCGGAGCACCCAGAGTAAACCCACTGGGACATGGGGAGGACATGCAAACTCCAAACAGTCGGAGTCTGAGGTCGGGATTGAACCGGGGATGCTTGAATTGTGAGGCGACCATGCTAACCACTTTGTGTACACACTACACTGACAATGAACAAAACAAAGAAGATAAAAGAATTGTCTGAGGATTTGAGAATGGAATGGGCAATAACAAGACTACAAGTCCATTTCCAAATATTTTAATGCTGCTCTGTCCTCTGCCTGCAACATCATCAAGAACTTTCCAGTCCATATTGCTGTAGCTAACCTCTTTAAATGTGGACGGAACTGAAAAGCTGATGAGAGATGTGAAAAATTGTTTGCAGAAAGAACCTCATTCAATTATGAAACAAATTCAAGCTCCGGGTCAGCTTGGGCTATCCACTGCCATCTGAATGATAGGACACTGTACAGTAGGAAGCCCAAGAGGAACCCACTTCTGACACAGAGACATAATGTCAGAGTTAATGTGCACAAACTTTCCTTAGGCAGCCAAAATCCTTTTAGTAGAATGTCCTGTGGACAGATGAGTCCGAACTAGTGATTTTTGGTAAAGTATGTCATTGTTATGTTTACAGAAAACATATTAAAGACTTTAAAGAACAGAACACAGTCCCTATGGGCAAACTTGCAGGAGGTTAGCTGATGTTTGGGGCTGTTTGGCTGCACTTGGCACTGGGTGTCTAGAATGTGTGCATGGCGTGATGAACTCCAAATCATTCTGGAGTGCAATGTGTGGCGCAGTATCAGTAAGTTGGCTGTCCACTGGAGTGGCATACAGGAAATCACCACAGAAATCATGTTAAATCTCCAAGACCTGGAGTAGATTACAAGAGAACAATGGTCCAAAAGTAGAGGTTCAAGAAACTCATTCATGACTTCCGGAAGGGCTTGGTTTCAGTTAACTGTGATATTATTAGTGACATAACGAAATGTAGAAACCTTCTTTTGAGAAGGGTTCAAATCCCACCTCCAGGGTTCAAATCCCACCTCTGCCAAGCTGCCACTGTTGGGTCCTTGAGCAAGACCCTTAACCCACATGCTAAATGACTTAGATGTGAAATCTCTAATTGACTTAGATGCGAATGACATGATCCTCTTCCTTTATCTAGTGACATTTTCAGAGCCAGGAACTTTGTGCCCCACTTTGGAAAGATGCTGGAGAATATTTTCATGCCCATTTTCCAGGCCACCATAGACCCCCAGTCCAACCCTGAACTCAGCATCTTCCTGCAGCATGTGAGTGACAGTCCTTATGTCTAACTGTCCCAACTAGAGATCCATATCCATTCATGCACATTTTTTCTTCATCCTGTCCACAGGTCACAGGCTTTGACAGTGTGGATGATGAATCCAAGCACAGTGGTCACATGTTCTCCACCAAAAGCCCTAAGCCACAAGAGTGGGACATTGCAAAGAACCCATCATACACTTATTACATCTATTACATGTATGCCAACATTGCTATCCTCAACCAGCTGCGCAAGTAAGTATTCACAGTGAGTGAAATATTAGGTATGAACAGGAACTTTTTAGGAGCGCTGGTGTGTAGATGACTGTCATGTTTAGTTCTGACCAGCAGAGGTCCTGGAGACATAAGTTTACCAGCTGACTACAGATTGCTTTAGACTGAAGTTGCTTTCCACTTTCCATAAACAAAGACAAACTAAATTGTGTGATACTACAGGAATAGGTTTGAATGACCTGCATGTTTGTGTTTAAGTAGTCAAATCTCTGTAGCTGATATGTTATATACATGTTTTGTTTTCTTTTTCTTTATCAGGGAGAGAGGAATGAACACGTTCCTGTTCAGGCCTCACTGTGGGGAGGCAGGTGCCATCACCCACCTGCTGGCCTGTTTCATGACCGCTGACAACATCTCTCATGGACTTAATCTCAAGAAGGTCAGACATTTTCCTTCTGAGAACTGATGTGTTAGCCCAGCAGATAGTATTCCCGACTGTTGGGTACTGGAGAAGGGTATTTAATGCATTTTTTATAGGCTGTTTTGGAAAATCAGAGGGGCAAGCCACTGTAGAAGGAAGTTTAAACTTTGGCCTATTCCAGATTTTCAGTTTGTTTTCACAGACATTTCCAGAAATGTATGCAAAATAATTTGCAAAATCAAGTGTCATTTAGAGCTCGTAGCATAGCAGCAAATTGCCCACTACCACAGTGGTTCGAGTTATAGTCCCAGAAATGCCTTCTGGCCAGGTCAGGCATCACACAAACACACAATTGGTCAGGGAGAAATGGCTGGAAGGCAGTCAGGCAGTCAGCTGTCAGTCAGAAAATACAATACTAAGACTGTGACAAATAACCTCTCATGTAACACACACATCTCTCTTTCCCACAGAGTCCAGTACTGCAGTATCTGTACTTCTTAGCTCAGCTCCCTATTGCCATGTCTCCACTTAGCAACAACAGCCTCTTCCTGGAGTACAACAAGAACCCACTATTGGAATTCCAAAAGAAGGGCCTGGTGGTGTCTCTTTCCACTGATGACCCCATGCAGTTTCATTACACCAAGGTGAGACATGAGTGGATATTCAAACAAAAGATACAAAAGAGATTGTTTGTATAAAACGTTTTAAGAACTAAGAAAAGAAAAAAGATCAGACGTTGTTAATGGGACTAACCAAAATTGACACGGGTGGGGTGCTGCATAGACACAAATGGCCATGTCTGGGGGAGGAACTTGCAAATCCGGGATCTCCTCCTTGGGACCTCCCATCCCTATGGGACTGTGGAAGCCTAATGGTGAAGGTACTGGATTATGGACCAGAAGATCCAGGTTCAAATCCCATCTCTGCCATGATGCCACAGTGCACAATGCTCTTCACCCACAATTGCTTGGATTATAAGACTGTATCAGTTGTAAGTCACTCTGGTCTAAATTGACCAGCCAAGTTAACAGTAAAGGTGGAATATGGGTATGGGATGCCACAGAAGTACACCAATTTCTTTGTGGAAAGAAGCAGTCAGGTTGTACTGAGGTACTTGCCCTCCTCCCTTGACGGAGGGATCATGCACAGGGTTGGGAATGTGGGAGACTGGGAAATTGAGCAGGTCCAAACTGGGCAGCAAATGGAGATTGGGAGTTAAAGCAAATCACCATTAAACTTGTGGGACTGTTTGGAACAATAACTGAAATGCATGAATAGGTGCATTTCACACGGACAGAATATTCATCTGGCAGGATTGGCTCTCTTATTAAACCAATATTTCTCATTTATTATTCACATGTCCCTTTAGGAACCCTTAATGGAAGAGTATGCCATCGCAGCTCAGGTGTTCAAGCTTAGCACCTGTGACATGTGCGAAATTGCAAGGAACAGCGTCCTGCAGAGTGGCATGTCACATGAGGTATGGTTTCTTGGTTTATTATCCCATGAACAGGTTTTATAGCACGCTGATTATGTCATATTGAGCCTAGGTACGTCGTCTACAAAACAGGGAAGTAAAATGGATTCAGTACACATTATTAAATATACTGTGTATATACTATGTAAATGACTCATTATATCATTAATGTATCCTTCCTATGTCCCTCATCAGGAGAAGGCACACTTCCTGGGTTCTGAGTACTTGAAGGATGGCCCAGCAGGCAATGATATCCGCAAGACAAATGTAGCTCAGATCCGTATGGCCTATCGTTATGAAACTCTGTGCTACGAGCTCAATCTCATCAGAGAAGGGGTGAAGGGCGAATAAAGCCACTAAGCTCACTCTCAAACAAAACTTCCAACTTAATTATTGCCACATGACTTTAAATATCATATGATAAACATTTGTCCATGTCCATGAAATTGTTTGCTCATCTGTTTGGTTAAATTTCTGAATGTTAACCATTAGGTCAACATGTAACAAATTGCCTGTGGCTCAAAGATGAAACGCCATCGAGTGTCCAAAGGCTGTCCATATTAATGCTCCTGCAGTCATTAAAAATATGACACATGGAATATGTTGTGCTTTTATTGTGCCTTTTTAATTTGTAAACTGTAAGGCAATACTTATTTTGAATCCCGATATTGTACTCTCTCTCAACATGAAAACATTGTGCAGAAATGTACAAGAGTACAAGAAATGCAAAAGCAGAAGGTGGGTATTTATGACATCTATTCAACAATTCATTCGTTCATCTTCAGTAACTGCTTCATCCCATTCAAGGTCACAGCAGGTCCAGAACCCAGCCCAGCACAAAGTGAGACCCTACTATTCAAGTCTATCCAAGGAGTCAAGTCAAGTCAGATCTATTTATAAAGCGCTTTTTACAATGGAGCATTGTCTCAAAGCAACTTTACAAGTTTAGATTATCTCCTAATAACTACGTCCATTCCCAAATTTAGCAAGCCTAGGGCGACAGAGGCAAGGAAAAACTCCCTGAGTGTTATAGGAAGAAACCTTGGGAGGACCAAGACTCAAGGACTCAAGGACATCACACACTCGCACATTCACTCACATCTAAGTGCAGTTTTAGAGGAGTTAATACATCCCCTGGTATGTTTTGGGGAGGAGGAGCAAACCCAGACACACAGCCTATATTCCATTAGGATTTGAGCTGTACATAATAGGAGCTTCGTTAATGCTATTTTATACCCCTGGATTTCCTGTTTCTCTGCCTGCACTTGTGTGTGTGGTGCTGACCTGTAGTTGACCTAGATGTTTCATAGCTGTTTCACTTGCCCTTCATATAAAAGTGGAGGTGTGTTCTGACATCGAATGTTAGCCTCGCAAAGAGGTAATGGAATAGTGGGGAGAACATGCTAGACTCCAAAAGAAGAGACCCCCGTCCTGCCTGCTGTGCCACCACTGACCTGTTCCATTTACATGTAATACTCATTTCCTCTAAAACATACAGCCTGTGGACACTGTAATTTACTTTTTATTATTACCATCAATTATTATGAAAAGAAAAATACAAACATCTTGTCTATATTATGGATGATCCATTAAACATCATTGTTTCGTCTTGCTGCAAAAACCCCAAATGAGCTTAAATGTCAACATAAGCACATTAAATTGCATCTGTTTCATCTGCTTTACTGTTTTACACCTTTGTTACCAATTCATTATGAATACTCACCCCAAACGTTCATTTGCCTGACATTTCATCATGTACATGTACTATATTTTAGCTTTATAGTAGTCCTCAATATCTGTCCCATAAATGAAAAAGCAAAGGAACAAGGTTCTACACTTACTGATCATAGGACATGGCATCACTTGTTAGTCTCCAGTTAGATTTTTCCATTCACAATTAGTTGGCAGTGCTGGGGCTTAAATCCTGGACCTTACATTTACAGCATTTAGCAGACACCCTTATCCAAGGAGACTTACAATTGATACAGTCTTACAATCCAAGCAACTGTGGGTCTTGCTCAAGGACCCAACAGTGGTATCTTGGCAGAGGTGGGATTTGAACCCTGGACCTTTTGGTCCATAGTCAAGTACCTTAACCACTAGGCTTCCCTGACCAGGAATCGAACCCCGCCGCGGCAGTGAGAACGCCAAATCCTAGCCACTAGACCATCATGGGACCTTCCCAGTCCTCAAACCACTATGGTACCACAGTCACTACGCCAAATTGCGCACAGCAACAAACATTCAGAATGCCAGTCTTTGTATACACACAAAGTGCACATAAATATTAACTGTACCTGATAGATTTGTAACAGTTGTGCAAAGAAGATCCACTGTACTCTCAGGTGCTCTAGTATCAGTGCTTCTTTGAGTAGAGGACCTGTGTTGGTGCTTTCCCATTGGTGGAACATGTCAACTGTGCATGAATACCCTTGTAAACATACAAAATGCATACAAATGGAAGATGTACCGAATGAATTTGTATGAAGCAAATCATGTTTCAGTGAATGTACCATCATGTTCTCAAATGCCTTCCAAAATGGTTTGCGTCAATAAAGGACAATTAATGGCTGCTTTATTTTGTCTTATTCCTTCTCATGGTTTTGTTTTGTTGGAAAGACCATGGCATTGTTTTCTGGTTTTGCGGATGAAGTGCATTGTGATCAGAAGCAGAGATGATTGCACGGATGACGGCTCAGCCCATCTGCTGATTCACTGAGAAGAAAGTTTGCTCAGATGGCAGAGTGACAGCAGCGCTCGGAGCGCACGGGATAGAAACCGAGTCTGCTTGTAGCGTGTTGGCGGTTTCTTCGTTAAGTTTACGCACATTTACACATCGCAGCGGATTAAAACGGGACTTTCATAAAGTTGAGGCTTCCTACAAACTCGTGTTTGTTCCCGAAGAGGACCAACAGAGTGGAGAATGAATAGGAATGAGCTAACAGGCTAATTAGCGTATTAGCTTGAATCTTAGGGCACCACTGCTTGAGAAATGTCAACTTTCAGCCAGTGACTCGTGAACAGAACGACTTTTGGACTTTTGTACGTACGTCCTCCAACGCCTGAAGTGCTTTTCTTTTCAGACCAACTAAGCTCTCTAAAGCGGTCTCTTACTTGAAGAGATACTCGCCGCTTTCGGTAAAGTGACCACTTAAAGCCGGGGTGAGTACTTTTTACGGTTTTTAACTTTCCACTGTTCTTTCCTCTTGTCGTTTACTCGCTTTAAATCGTCTTACATTTCGTAATTTGCCGTAAGCAATTTGAAATGGTTAAAAACAATAACAACATCTGTTTTCTAGCCTGTTGTTTCTCCCTGCCTACGCGATATGGAAGAATATATCGCGATGCTTAATTTCGCAATACATTTCCACCATAAACAGTGTGTGGTATCGCGATATTTAGTTTACCTGAGCTCTGGGCAACAAAAGAGGTGGGTTAGGTGTTAGATATTTACATATTTCATCAGAAAAATGAGGGAAATTGGTACAAAAATAGAGTGAAGTCAAGGTGTTGCACTATTTCAACACTAAGTCTCAAATACTAGTTTGTTTTACTACTAGTCAAAAGTACAAATGTTCTATGAAACCACACTGTGTGACTGCCTTTGAGCTCTCATAGTTTTTACAGGAGATCCCACTGCAAAAACTAAATAAATATGAACTGTGGTAGCCTAGCGGTTAAGGTACTGGACTCTGAACCAGAAGGTCCAGGGTTCAAATCCCTCCTCTGCCACTGTTGGGTCCTTGAGCAAGATCCTTTGCTTGGATTGTAAGTTGCTCTGGATAAGGGCGTCTGCTAAATGCTGTCAATGAAATATTTGTTTGTTTGGTGATTTCTTTAAAGTAAAGAGAGAGATTTACGAGTAAATATGGTGATCTTGAGCTGTAATTGTACTCATCCGTAGTTCATCTTAAAACTTCTTGTCTGCTGCTATTAGTTACTGATTGTAGATACTACCCACTAACACGGGGATAAAGTACAGGTATTTATTTGATGGAACCTCCACAATATGCTCTTGATCATTCTTAATACACAAATCTTTTCATTTTACTCAGTCAGCAGACACATGGTACATGATGCCAGGAGTGATGATGTTACATGACACGATAATGCACTGACGCAAATGTTCAGCATTCCTCATTTTCACTAAACATTGAGTCATCGCATTATAGACAAAAGTAACACTGTCACCCCTGGAATAACTAAACCGAACTAATACCACTGCAAACAGTGTCACCGTATCTGTTTTTTTTACCTAACCAATGTAAATCCCAGGCTTTTTCTCAGAATGATGTTAGTAAGAGGTGAAGGCGTATCTTTAATGAGCAGGCACTAACATGCATTTTCAGGGATTGGCTCATGTTCGGGTTTCACTTGACTGCATGAAAAGCTAGATGTAGATTCAATAGGGCTGTCAATGTTGTGATTTTTTTTTTAATGATTGTTAATCACAGTGTTGCGGCTTGACCCTGGGCTGTCTGAAGTGGTCCCTAATTCGTAAATAGAGCACTATAGGGTCAGAATTGGTAAGGGTGATAAACGATTTTGAAAGCTTTCTTATACACTTTGCTCATTCCTGTGCAACATTGGATGCCTGAACATAACCATGCTAACATATTCGTCGCAAGGCACATCAGGTGACAGCTTATACATGCTGTTTCTTATAAAAGTACTTAATAAAATAAATATTTTGCTTTAAAAAGGTCTCATTGTGGTAATGCTATTTCTTTAACACTGCAACCCTCATCGGGAGAAGTGGAAGGAAACTAAGGAGACTAAAGTAAGGAGACTAAGAACTATTTCATTAGGATCAAATAAAAGCAAGCAAAAATAGTAATATTTTTGATTGTGATAAAATTCTTGACAGGATGCGTTGCGATTGCATGACGACCTGACCGCATTCAACACGTGGGCGATCGACCGCAGCTTGCAGTCTTACGGGGTGCAGTTCCTTGTGGTTAACATAGCCTTTCACTTTTCAGATGGGTTTGTTATGGGTATATCTGAGCTTTTGGCAGTCTCCAGCAAGCTGGTGCCCTAATGCTAGTGTAGGTCCCTGAAGCCTCAATGATCAACACACCTCCGTTAGCCGTGACCACAATTGGTTTTCATATTTAAAATGGGAAAGACATAGAGGTGTTGGCCTCCTTATGTAAAGTGAAATTAGATCTGGTAACACCTATGTCAGGTTTCACTTTCACAACTCTTTTTTTTTAGAGTCTTTGATAGATTTAACCGTAATGAATATAACCCCTGTTCTGGTATGTTAAATTATTTGTCCTCCTTTGTGTGTTCACAAAGTTCATTTACCATGCAAATCATGACAGGTTTGGATAGTTCCATGCAAAAATCAAACCGTAACAATGAAATTGTGAGAACAGGAAAACTTGTACATTAACACAGTGAAGTGTCAACTGGAGAAGCTTCATTTGTTATACCTGCTTAGATAGCTAGATTGATGAATAGACAGACACACAGATAGATAAAAGTATTTATTCCTAAAAAGGTACATTTCTTTGATGTAGCATTAATATACACAAAAGCCAAGCACAGGGTGCAGAGGGAACCAACCCTAGACCGGATTTCAATCCATTGCAGAGCCACTTTCGATACACCATTTGACCAAACGCATGTCTTTGGAGCATGGAAGGAAACCTCAAAACCGCAGTACCTGTAGGAACCTCACATACGCACAGGGAGAAAGTTCAAACTCCACACAGGTGAAGTTTATGCGGGGAACTGAACCAGAGATCTCTATATCTGTGAGGTGAAAGCACTACCCACTATGCTACCATGCCAGGAGGACCTTTGATGTCTGCAAATTGGAGTGATAAAGAAATAAATGCTCACTAAAATAAATCTCCAAAAACATGGCATGAAGAACGAGATACTGTTTAAAACGTTTTCCTAAACTCCACTAAATTCATTGTATTTGGGATTAATGTAACATGGCATCATTTTTGTTTCATTGTAACGTAGATTGATCTGATCGCTTACACTAAAGATCTGCTGACAGAAAGTGGGACTGAACAGGTGCTATAAGAGTTCAGTCTCTGGTCCTGATTGCTTTCTTCATTTGATAAGGGCAGACGTGTGCTTTTTGTTGGATGATTACACAGTCTTTGATCAGCAGATTTTTTAGATAGAGTCGATTCCAGTACAGGTAGTACTCAATTTATGATCTGGATGCGTTCCGACATATCCGTTGTAAATTGAATTTGTTGTAAACCAAGGAGTTTAATATATACTGTATGTATCATAGCACCATATACCTTAAACATCCTTAAAACATGACCTCAACCATGGCCTTTCCTCAATACATTTCCAAGTGCTTATCACTCACGCCATGTCACCCCCTACATCACACACTGGCCAGTTCCTCATCTAGCACAGTTTAAAACGTTTAAAACACTTGCATTACACCACAGTTGGGCAAAATGATGAACAAAAAGCTTAGTTTATAATAAAGTACTGAATATATCAAGTACTTTAATGCATAATGAATTGAATGTGAGAAACAAACGATTATTATTGAGACCTCAGCTTTTCCACACTACATTTCCCAGCGGTCATCACTCCCGCCACATATCTTCCTACATCACGCACTGCTTGATGAGTTCCTCATTTAGCACGGGAGGGTGTGAGAGGGTTCTGCATCCCGCCTGTCGCATGCATGACCTCTTCACAGAGGAAGGACGGCTGTAGGCCAGTGAGTGGCCTCAGAATAATAAGTCCCAAACGCTACTTTTGCACCATACAGTTCTAGGAACTAAAACTCCCACCAGGGAGTTTCACAAGAACTAAATTTGTTCCAGGGCATTTTTTATTTGCACTCGCTGAAGTGACGTAAGCCATTTGATTTTGGCTTAGACGTACTCCTTTTTTAGTACGCAGATCTGTTCATTTCACAGCTACCAGTGTAAATATTTAAAAATGGCATTTTCCATCAACAAGGCACTTGCGTCTGGACTGATCGCTATATACTTGCGTCACTGCATGTGGACCTATCAGCGTACTTTTACTTTCACGTCACTGCATACTTTCGTCACTCAGGGTTTTTGTGTTGAGAAAAGACCCTAGCAATTCCTCCTAAACTCTAGCTCTCATGGTGATGGGCTAGCTTATCAGACTGTACTGGCCACCAGACACATCATTATCAGTTCAAACAACACATTCATAATGCAGGAATGCCGTTTTGCGTTTCAAGTCGTCCGTGGTTCGGATTCCCATCGTCCTAGCCGTTTACTGCAAGTTCCCTCATGTATAGCAAGCCAAAATTACTTAAAGCTCAGTCTTATTTAGGTCTATGTAGGATAATTAAGGGCTGTTTTAATGCCAGCGTCTCATTTTTGCTGGCATTGCAGCGTGTAGGTGTATGTCTATATCTGAGACTGAAAGCACAAGCAGTAATTCAGGAGCTGCAGTTGTGTTGTGGGTAAGCAGGTGGCTCAGACAACAAAGCGAGTGGCTTATCCCCGGTCTGAGTCTGCTTTTTGATGTTAACAACATCTCAGTTTCAGCCATATGATGCAGAAAAGGACTTGTGGTGAAAGCTCTCTTTTGGCCTAATTTGGTCACCTCCGTTTCTCAAGCCTCAACCCATCCTGAGTCTCGCAATGATGTGGTGACAGGCTGCGAGTGTAGTCGTACAGGACGTGGTCTACCTCTGCAATGTGCATCGTCTGCCATGTTGTGTTTTTGAGTAACAAATATCTCTTCGCAGTTAGAAAAACACAAGAAATGCACGCCAACCGTGACTGTTGCATTGACGTTTTGTGAGGTACTGTGGCCAGTGCAAATTCAAAATAGGAAGAGTTGTGACACTGAGTGACACGGCGTCTATTAGCATGTGGCGTCTGTGTCTTTAAACCTACCGGGCGACGGACTAAGCGAGCAGTTATTCAGAATGCCTCTGAGAAGCTACTATCTGGCGTGGTGTACATGTATCGTCTACGACAATATCTTAAGTGTTGTTTTAACAATGTGCAAGCTGAAATTATCGGGTATGTGTCACTACGAAAGCCCAGTCAAAAACACGCCTTCACTGCGTCACGTAGCCATGTAGGATAGACTGCTGCGCATGCGCACTGAGTTCATGCAGCTTGCTAGCATCACAGATCAAGCTAGCGTTGTATCTAATGGCTAAGTTAAAAATGAGTGAACAAACTGCACCAGGAGACAAAATACAGAGACCACCAGCCTCACAGTCTAGGTTGTTAAATTTAATTGGCTCTTCTTCACTTGCAATGGGGGTGGTTTGAAGACAGCAGTGTGCAAACTGTCAGAAATCATTTGCCATTAAAGACAGCTCGACAACGAATTGATTTCACCATCTACGAACTAATCACCGTGCAAAATATGAAGAGTACGACATCCTTTGTGAGTCAGCTGTCCGCGACAGGCTTAAACCAGCCACTGTAGCAGCACAAAAACATATTCAACAAATCTCAGCTGAAAAAGTGCCTTCTGTGCCTTCAAGAAAAGCAACAGATGGCAATTTGAGACACACATCACTTGAACATCTCCATACATTTTTCAGATTAACTTATCAATTGCCATTCTGGCTGTTCATGATCATTCAAGACTGGTTTATGAGGGTTTCTGTGTCTTCTAAACATATGAGAGGTAGACAGTGCAGTAGCTGGGTGGTACATGTAAAGTCATGTGAGCTGTAAATGTGAGCCAGGAACACCCAGTAGCAAGCAGAGTCTAGAACTTTGGCTGACGTAAGGGTGGTAGGGTTAATCATCACCACTCAATCAATCCCTCTGGGACTCCGACACCCTTCAGACACCTGCTGAACACAGATCACAGGTGGCCCATTTAAAAACCAGACAAAGTCTGACTGCTAGGTCGGGTGGGGAGATTATGGGGTTGGAGGTATCTGCTGTCATCAGTATAAAGCTTTTGTTTTGCGTTATTTAAACCGTGAATTAGAAGTTATGGATTTTATTGTTCACAGGTGACTGCTGATGATAACAGCTACACAGCAGGATAAATGACAGCGTTTGAAGATGCATTGTACCCATGGGTTCTTGCGTCAGCTTTTGAATATTAAGGAATATTATTGAAAGGTGTTTTTTTTAAGATATGAGGACTATTGCCTGAGCACAGATTTTGCCAACATATTGTACTCAATGAATTGACTTTTGGGGATCTAAAGAGCAGAAAGTAATGTCACCAAAATATTTCATCCAGGTAGGTAACACTTATGGTGGTGCTTGAAAGTTTGTGAACTCTTTATAATTTTCTATATTTCTGCATAAATATGGCCTAAAACATCATCAGATTTTCACACAAGTCCTAAAAGGAGATAAAGATAACCCAGTTAAACAAATGAGACAAAAATATTAAACTTGGTCATTTATTTATTGAGGAAAATAATCCAATATTACATATTAGTAAATGGAAAAAGTATGTGAACCTCTAGGATTAGCAGTTCATTTGAAGGTGTAATTAGAGTCAGGTGTTTTCAATCAAGGGGATGACAATCAGGTATGAGTGGGCACCCTGTTTTATTTAGAGACCAGGGATCTATCAAAATCTGCTCTTCACAACACATGTTTGTGGAAGTGTATCATGGTACGAACAAAGGAGATTTCTGAGGACCTCAGAAGAAGAGTTGTTGATGCTCATCGGGTTGGAAAAGGGTACAAAACCATCTCTAAAGAGTTTGGACTCCACCAATCCACAGTCAGACAGATTGTGTACAAATGGAGGAAATTCAAGACCATTGTTACCCTCCCCAGGAGTGGTCGACCAACAAAGATCACTTCAAGAGCAAGGCGTGTAATAGTTGGCAAGGTCACAAAGGACCCCAGGGTAACTTCTAAGCAACTGGAGGCCTCTCTCACATTGGCTAATATTAATGTTCATGAGTCCACCATCAGAAGACCACTGAACAACAATGGTGTGCATGGCAGGGTTGCAAGGAGAAAGCCGCTGCTCTCCAAAAAGAACATTGTTACTTGTCTGCAGCTTGCTAAAGATCACGTGGACAATCCAGAAGGCTACTGGAAGAATGTTTTGTGGATGGATGAGACCAAAATAAAACTTTTTTGTTTAAAAGAAGTGTTATTTTTGGAGAAAGGAAAACACTGCATTCCAGCATAAGAACCTTATCTCATCTGTGAAACATGGTGGTGGTAGTATCATGGTCTGGGCCTGTTTTGCTGCATCTGGGCCAGGATGCTCCATTGTAAAAAGCGCTATATGAATAAATCTGAATTGACTTGCCTCCAGTGCCAAACCATATCTTATCTTGTATCCATGCTAGAGGCGGCCTAACAGGGTGACTAGAGCCTCCTTTCAGTCGTACAGTTTTCTTCAATGAATGTATCTTTTTGCTCTAATATTGTACATTCATACATAAGTCTTAGTCTATTCCACCAACTTCTTCTTGTGGAGTTTTTTGTCAGTGAGTGTATGTTAAACACAAAGTCACAAGATACAAAGTTGGATCTGTTCAGTGGCTCTTAAAAAAAGTGTTTTAAAAACACAAGAACGATGCATAATCTGTTATGTATGGCTTTGATTTAGTTGTACTGAGTAGCATGGTTTGTTTGCACCAGAATGACAGTGTTTGGGCAATGGTCCTGGAGCCAAAATCCTGTGTACCAGAATACCTAAAAGCCATGAAACTGAAAAGGCCTAATGAATTCGAATACACCCAGACTGCATCAGACAACTTTCCAAAAAGGTTCTGGAATGCGCCTCCAAATCTGCAAAACCGTCATTATGTTCTTTCTGCTGATCCCTGCTTCCTTCATCTCAGGAAACACAGGGTGAATCTTCCTGCAAAGAGAGTCAGACCACACTTGCATGCACATGCACATGCACATGCGCACCCAAGTGGGTTGATGTGATTCCAGTGCTTACGTTCAGTTGAGGTCGAGCAACACAAAAGCACCATATGTATCCACGTACGCTGGAATGTAGCACTTGGAATTATTATTATGCTCTAGATGCTTGCTGCGGAAGAATTCCAGCACGTGTTCCTGTATGAGGGCTTTGTGCAATGTGTCCAAAATACTTTGGTTGCGCGGGAGCGTTCGCGTTATGGCTGCCAGGTCCATCCCAGAGCTCCAGCGGAGGCCTGAGAGACAGAATCCCTTGAAGAATTTCGAGTGGTCTTTATTCATGTTCAGCTCGTTACACAGACACCGGCTTGCTAACGTTCCTGAAAGGCTGCATATTTCGTTTTTATTTTTCAGATCCAAGTGCCTAAGGGCTCTTAAATCCAGTGCTTGTGCTTTGACAAAAGCCTGCCTATTTTGTGATTATGAATGTACAAATACTTGGGATGCCTGTCCTTTTCGTGCTATGCTGAAAGGACCCTTTTCTGAGCGACTGAATTACATTATCCCCGAGTGTGTTAATGTGTGATGGTATTTGGAGGGGGCCCAGCTGGAAAGGGAGGGGTAGATGAGGGAAACGGGTTGAGGGGGTGGGGGAACGGTTGCTGTGGGTGATGGGCTTCAGCAGATGACCTGCACAGTGCCTCCAGTTCCTGCTGTTGTCTTTCTTGCTTTTTGTTTTATTTTTGGCCACAATTCTGACCTTGACAGAGACGGTCCTTTGCAGCTTCCTCCCTTTATGCGTGTCCAGTCAGTGGTCACTGTAGCTTCAGCTATTGGTGATCAGCCAGTACCATTCAGGATTCCTTAGGGTTGTGTATCGTTTGCATTTTGATCAATTCCGAATTCTGCTTTTCGATTCCGAGTTTCGGTGTGCCAGATGTTTAGTTATAAAAAATATCTTTAGTTAATATTTCAGCTGTGTGATTCATGAATAATAGCCTTTTCATTGCTAATGAGAAAGGACTGACTGTACATGATATGCTAGGAAGGTGCCAGAGTCTAAAACGCTTAACGTGAACGAAGCTCAGCTTGGCTTAATATACTAGAACAATGACATAGGAGCACCAGCGTTCGCTCAGTTACAATTGGTATAAGTATTCTCTGTTGTTGAATTGACAAACCTGTGGTCCAAAGGGAAAGGAATTATTTTTACCATAAGCTTTTTTCTTAACCTAATAACTCAAGTCAAGTCAGATCTATTTATATAGCGCTTTTTACAAGGGAGCATTGTCTCAAAGCAGCTTCACAAGTTTAGATTATCTCCTAAAATCTACGTCCAATCCCAAATTGAGCAAGCCTAGGGCGACAGTGGCAAGGAAAAACTCCCTAAATGTTATGAGGATAATAAGTAAAAAGCTTAACATTGCTTGATGTACTAAAGCAGTGAACTTTGTCGCAATGACTACTGAGCATAAGTACTCTCTAATGGTTCAAAAAGGGGGATGGCTCGGTGTGTAACACCGCTGCCTCACAGCAAGAAGGTCCTGGATTCAATCCCAGGGTGGAGTGGCCTTGGTCCTTTCTGTATGGAGTCTGCATGTCCTTCTCGTGTCTCCTTGGATTTACACGGGGTAATTCGGTTCATGATGTTAAATAAACCAAATAAACAAACAAACTTGTTCAAAGGGAAAGTAACAGTTATGTTTATTACTTATAATGGGGTTTAATTGGGAAGAAAGAAGCTTTCCTTTTCAATCACAGGCTTGTCATTTCAGCAGGGTAGACTACTTCTGACCAATAGAAACTGAGTGAAGTTTGGGTTTCCGATGTCATTGTTTTAGTACATTAAGCTTTGTTCACATGAAGTGGTTTAGACTTTCCCAGCTAATGCAGCATTTGGGCTCACAAACTACAGTCGGACAAACATGGTACACTGCTGAAGCTCCGTATCATGCTGGCGCCGTAGGTGTTTTGCCATGTTGGAAGTGCAGCCTCCTTTACAACAGATCAACTTTTTCGTTTTCTCTCAAAGTGAAGGTTTCTCATTCATGACTCCACTGCATACGAAGGTGATGGTGGCTGGCTGTCAATGGCAGTACACCTAATGGGTCCCGTGAAAACAAATTACTTTCTGCTAAACGCCTGGAAATGATGCGATCAGAGACAGAGGAGTGTAGTTTAGGTGATACCTGTGTCTGAATGGTGGACAACAAAACCGGGGAGCTGCTCGTGCCTGTCGTTGGATCAGATGTTCCTCTCCACTGGTGGTCTGTCTGGGCCATCTGGAGCCTGTTCGCTGTGTGTGCATAGCTTCATGGAACCACAGCTCCCAACACCTCCTAACAGCTAGGTTAGAACATCCTAGATGGCGGGCAATTAGTTAAAATGACCATTCTGCTTCTCTCAGTCCAATGATGTGCCCACCCAGATGGCAAACTGCAAACTCCAAACTCCCACCAAGGGACAAAACCTCTACTGTCCTGCTATATACAAGAAAAGTGGCAAGCTGAATGGAATACACAAGCCAATAACAAACTGCATGAGCTCTGCTCCAAGATAGGCAACAGACCAAACACATATCTGGACAATCAATGGGACCAAGTTACATACACTAGATGTTGTATTGGACATACCAGATTGACCAAGTCCTTTGTGGTTGCAGGGTGAAAGAATCTCCACAATGTGGAACCTGCCAAAGAACACAAGCACTATAAAATATTTACTCACCGAATGCCCTAGGTACCTACGGAAACCAAAACTCTCAATGTCAAAAACACACTACCTGAAATTATTCAAACCGAGACAAGGCAAGCAAAACTACTGAAAGTATAACTCTTACAAAACTAAGAGCCCATATTTAAGGACGTGACAGTAACATTACATTTCCTGCCACAAAATAGCTGATATGCTGAAGTGGCATTAAAATTCATCAACCAACCAACCAATGCTGTGAGCCCCCTCAAAGTCTGTTAACTGGGCAGAATGCCTTTGAGTGCATCGTAGAGGCATGTCCAGTAGTCAGTGATCTCTCACCAAGAGGTAAATTACCCAAAAGTAGCCTCAGAGAGCCTTTCTATAGACAGCGGGGGAAGCACATTTATGCCCTTTTGTGGCAAGACCCAGTGTCTAATCAGACCACAACATCTGGGTGCTTTGTTTTTTTCCACAGTGAGTGTATTTGAAGCATAAAATGTTAGTTGGAACTGATAATTGGAGTGGAAATTGTATTTTTTAACAGGAATCCCATTTTGAAGTATTGGTATTCTTTAACTGTGGTCCTTATGTTGTCTTCTCTCTCAACATCTGCTTGTTCTGCTTTGTAGGAGGAAGTGTGAGGAAGTATGCAACAGGAAATGAGAACTGTGACACTTGTAAATGAAACAGCCATGAACCACATTAACCTGTTGTAAGGGTGGAGCAGGGGGACCTTCATCCTGGATAGACTGACCAGACTTGCGAGTACTTTATCCTGTCCAACAATGGCAGACAGACCCAGGAGCGTCCTGCAGTGATGTGTGTGCAGTGAAGGCCAGCGTGCTCTGTGGCCTGCTCGCCATGCTGGCCCTGGGAGTGGACTATGTCAAACCAAGAGGAGAAGGGGAAGGAGGAGGAAGAAGCGGAGCAAGACGCCTGCATGGCAGTCACCTGTTCCTCGGAGGCCTGTGGTAAGGGAGTCTGGTATCAGCATCAAGCAGAAGATCTCCCAATGGGAAGGGCTCAGCCATCAGGAAGACGGGCATGAAGAGAGGACCAAGACTCAGGGCACCACTGTTTCCCGAACTCTTTGTGTAGATGAGAGAAATGATGATAAAAGTGATGGATTGTGTAGACAACTGAATCTTTCTAAAGCTAAAAGTCTTGGTTTGGATTTCAGGGAAAATCAGGTTGGTTGTGGGCGCAAGTCTGACCCTGAGCAAAACCCAACACGTTTGAACAAAGCCATAACTTTGACCCCTGTGACTTCACCTGCACCTGTCCGAGCCCAGCCTCCTCTCAACATCGTGAATGGTAAAAAACCCAACGGCAACAACTTAGAGCTCAGTGATCACATAGATACTGATCTAGACGTCTCTGATGACTCGTTGCCCCCTGGCAACTTTTACACCTCTCGTGGTTTTTGGAGGAGACTAGAGGGCGATGACTGTCATTGGAAGAGGGAGAAGGATCCCTTACCAGGGTCCAAGAGTCTCATTACAGTGGACTCTGAGATGGCCCCCCAAAATGCTAAATGTCCACCACCTAAACCTCAACGCACATTTGAGTACAAAGGAGCCGACAGTCCATCTGCACGTTTGAGCCGTCTGGAGAATATGACTGGACGCCAGTCAAAACAGCTCAGGAAGTCTGATGCCATGCGTCCTCCCACTGGCCCACCTCCACCGTGCCCAGTTACTTCCACTAATGGCTTTTCCAGAAACAGAAGAAACAGGTAGGGTTTACACAAAAGTTGTTTCTTAAGTGAAAGTGGTACCAATAAGCAATATTTTAAAATTATATAAACTGCCAGGGCATGTGGACATACAGTACTGTGTAAAAGTCTTAGGCCACCATTAGGTTTGATATACTATTGTTCTGTGTCTGACCCTTTCTGACATTGCAGGCCGCTTAAATTAACTTTGGCTGGACAACTGCATACAAATTAGAAAAAGTCAAACATTATAAGGAAGAAACCTTGGGAGGACCAAGATCAAAAAAAGGGAACTCATTTACAGCAATTTACATACAAGCATTAGCAGGACGCCCTTATCCAGAGCGACTTACAATTCAGTTTACATCCAAGAATTGTGGGTAAGGGCCTTGCTCAGGACCCAACAGTGGAAGCTTGGCAGAGGTGGGATTTGAACCCTGACCTTCTGGGTCCATAGTCCAGGACTTAAACTCTAGGCTACCACAGTCCAGAATCATTCTCCTTGGGTGGCTTAGAAGATAAATGTAAGAATGAAACTAGTTTATGTAGTAATAGTTAAAAAAAACAGAAACTAAATAAATATTAAGAGAAAAATAAAATATTAAATAACATCAAGTAAAAATATGCATATCGGCATCAGTCCAGTCCATATGGTCAGTGTATACATGCACTTCAAAGGTTAGCTTAAACGCTAGCAAAGTTTTACAGGTCTGGATTTTAGTCTTTGCTGTTTAACGAAATTCTAATCTTTTGCTGAGGCTTCTATTTGGAGGAACATAGTAACACACACATTTTTGACAAGATGTAATAAGAGGAACAAATAAATTGTACTATTATGAGGACTAACGAGGGAAAATGTAAGCCCTTCTGTGGTTTAGCACATTTAGCTA
Source organism: Ancistrus triradiatus (assembly GCA_025084515.1). Classification (NCBI taxonomy): domain Eukaryota; kingdom Metazoa; phylum Chordata; class Actinopteri; order Siluriformes; family Loricariidae; genus Ancistrus; species Ancistrus triradiatus. The sequence continues at coordinate 51,838 of JAJAGP010002251.1, forward strand.
GTACCCAGACACAAATTAATTGATTAAAACAAGCGAGAGTCAAAGTATTTGTGACATTTATAAAAAGTACATTTACATAATTACATACATATTTAACACCAGAGACACAGAACAAAATGTGCAATGTCATTCAATCATTTACATTTTCCACATAATCCTGCAATTAGATTTTTACAGCTGTTTTAAGATAAAAACTATTAAAAAATAAAAATACATTTGAATTGTTGCAAATTAACTTGTATAATGTGTTATGCTTAAACAATTGTTTTATTTTAGTGAGAACAGCTCAGAAACTGTTCCCTCGACGTACCTTTGTTATACGTAAAAGAACTTCTTACACGCGCAATGAGCAAAGTTGGATCATTTCCTCACCTTGCCTTGATGCCTTAACAAAATAAAAAAATCAGTTTTTTTTTCTAGTCCCTTGCTTTGCTGAGCAAAAATTTTGTTCATGCTTAATCTGGAGAATGAAAAGTAAAAAGAGAAATGTGTACAAATTATACAAAAAAAGTTAAGTGCTCGTGGATTTTTTTGTGTGGTCCAGTTAGTTTCAAATCAATTTGAAATTTCTGTTAATTCTGTTCATTTCAGAACAGTTTATTATTAGTTTTATTCTGAAGACGCCCTTATTTGCGTCTGCTAAATAGACTTACAATTGATACAATCTTACAATCCAAGCAATTGTGGGTTAAGGGTCTTGCCCAAGGACTCAACAGTGGCAGCTTGGTAGATGTGGGATTTGAACCCTGGATCTTATGGTCCAGAGTCCAGTACCTTAACCACTAGGCTACCACTGTCCCAGCTCAAAACCAGGTATCCAAACTACAATTTCATTTTGGCAAAAATGATCAGGGTTTTAATTGTTTTTGCTTTGACGTTGAGAATTAAAATGTGTAATGGAAAAGTTAAGATTTAATTTGAATTAAAAAAAAAAAGTTTAACTGTCTGAAAGTTGAACTGTCTTGAAAGCTTGTGATAAGTGTCGCCATATAATATATCCTTGAAAGATAACTTTTGGCCAGTATTTCTCACTGGATTAGACGCCTAATGTGGAATGTTTTGTGGCTAGATCAAGATAAGTGCTAAGCTTTGACAGAAATTGACTTCAAATAGAGAAGCACTACTGTTTAGGCCAAGATCTAACAGCCATGTAGGTCCAAGGCATGCTTTTGAATTTATTTTCACCAACTTTACAGAGTAACAAATTCTCTGTTTTTTTTGTGTGAGTGATTACACAAGGAACAGATGTCAGCTAGGTGCAGCACTAATCAAAAACCCAGTGTTCCTTTATTAAAGACTCTGGCCAAAGAATGGTCCTGAAGTCTAATTTTCCAATTTTTGCGTTCTTCTTCGAGAATCTGACTATGTTGGTGATACATCTCTCTTTCTAAGGGTCTTCCCACATCACTGCCATATGTGGGTGATTATGTTACATATGTTAAATTTCCTAACCTAAACCTGGGCTGTATGTTCGATTTCTGACATCCTGTCATTGGGTTTACTCTGCTGAAGATTTAGGATGTGGAACCACGGTAGTGTGAGAACGTAGTTGACTTGGTTTCGTCCAGCTATGATGTCAGGCTTGTTCTTGGAGAAATGAGCCTATTGTTGAACTGGCCTACTTCTGCCTCAGCCATCAGGCAGAGGTTACTCTGGGGTGTTTTTAGTCACACGCTCCGATGTTTGTGATAGCTTCCTTCATCACTTCTCCCTGTTCGGTTTCGACTACTCATAACACATGATCTTGAATGTACTATGACCCAGGTACAGAAGACCCAAGCATAGTTCGAAATCTCAGCACCATCCACTGTTGGGCTATATAGCAAGGCCCTTAAAAACACAATTGTTGGATTGTAGGATTATAAGAAGTCACTTTGGGTAAGAATGTCTGACAGATGTGAATTAATAAAGCAATAAGGCACTGGGGGGGGGAATATATCACATATTATTGTGAATATATCACAGGAAAGAGACGTTACTAACAACACCTCTTTCCTTATTGCTTTTATACCACAGTTCCGGTATCCTTTATCATTTATTGTTAGATTTTAAGATAAAAAGGACAGAAAAAACGATTTTAAAAAACGTTTATCACCCTTCCGCGAGGTAAAATAGTTCCATTCTATCGTTACCTCGCGGCATTAAAGTCTAGGAACAGAATTACCCATAACTGTTTATTATTCAGACAATAAACACAAATATATCGATTGGTAGTTTTAATTTATTAAAGAGAAAGTTTATTTACATTCAGCAAATAAAATAGCTCGGGTTTACAAGCAAGCTGTTACTAAGATCCACTATTCTACCGACTGAAGCAAATCGGAGTCAGATCCCGGTGTTCTAACAAGTCTAGCATCCCGTTTGATTAGTGATTATAAATTTGTATGATGAAGCTCTTAATGTTAATCTTGTTGATCTTCAGTCTTGTTGCTCTTCAGTCGAGCTGTGAATCCATTAAGACCGCGGGAGACGACTGATTTAAAGAACTGACTTCGTTTCGCTTTTCCAGCGCTTCCAAATCCCAAAGGTGATAAACCTTTGGCTCAGGTTGGTCATTAATAGCTTCATCTTCCAAATTCATATCGTTTTCAAACCCAGTAGATTTTATAAAGTAATAACTTTCATTTAGGCAGTGTTTTACTCAGTATAACTGGGCTGCTTTTTCTGGCCGGCGTCGGTGCCAGGTTACGTGTGTGCCGCGGATTAATACTTATAGAGCGTCGGTCACAGTGCCGTTATGGTCAATAATGTCACGGCAGAAGACGTCTCTCAGATTGCTGGTCGGAACTAACTGTGGTATAAAGCAGATTATACCACAGTTAATTCCGACCCCGCAATCTGATTGGCTGAGTAAGTATTAATTATACTATAAGTATTAATCCGCGGCACACACGTAACCTAGCAACGACGCCCACCAGAAAAAGCAGCCAAGTTATAATGAGTAAAACACTGCCGAAATGAAAGTTAGAATTAGTTTATAAAATCTATTGGTTTTGAAAACGATATGAATTTGGAAGATAAGATATTAATGACCCAACCTTGAGCCAAAGGGTTTCACCTTTAGGATTTGGAAGCTGGAAAAGCGAAACGAAGTCAGTCCTTTAAATCAAACATCCTGGGCTCTTAATGGATTCACAGCTCGACTGAACAGCAACGAGACTGAAGATCAGTTTTAGTCCCATCAACAGAAATGACCTGAACCAGCTTCATCCCTCACAAAGACGTCATTTGCTGGAGTTAAACTCTGCATCTTTCATTAAACACCATGCACGGATAATTGAGCGTTCATTGATATGACAGGTACGTTATCTGTAAGTCCAGCTCTAACCCAGAGAAGCTGCTGATGCTCTGTAACTCTGCTCTTATATTTCTGACTGATCAGATTAACATTAAGAGCTTCAACATACAAATTTATAATCACTAATCAAACGGGATCCTAGACTTTGGTTAGAACACCGGGATCTCACTCCGATTTGCTTCAGTCAGTAGAATAGTGGATCTTAGTAACAGCTTGCCTTATAAACCCCACCCATTTTATTTGCTGAATGTAAATAAACTTTCTTTTTAATAAATTCAAACTTACCAATCGATATATTTGTGTTTATTGTCTGAATAATAAACAGTTATGGGTAATTCTGTTCCTGAACTTTAATGACTGAAGGGATTAGCCGTGAGGTAAAGATGCAATGGAACTATTTTACCTCGGGGAAGGCTGGTAAACAAATCGTTTTTTCTGTTCTTTTTATCTTAAAATCTTACAATAAATGACGATAACGGAACTGTGGTATAAAAGCAATAAGGCACGAGAGGGGGTGCATTATTGTGAATGTATCACAGGAAAGAGGCGTTCGACACATAACAACACCTCTTTCCTGTGATATATTCACAATAATGCACACCCTCTTGTGCCTTATTGCTTTGTTAGCTGGATTTTGCTGGAGGTTTCGCGTTAACACTGTTACACTGTGTGTAGCGACAGGAATCAAATGTGTAGATGGCGTCAACAACTTGAAATGCTTCTTTGACTAAAACTATCATAATGTTTGCAGTAGGTTACATGGTCTTTTTGTTCCAAGTACTACGCTTTACTTTATACATAACTATAAACTAGCATGCTATTTAAAATGAACCTTAAATGATGATCGCTGATCAAACCAGATAGGGTCATAGAACTCTAAAATACAGCCAAAGCCTGTAATGTATGTCTTCCAGGAAATGGTTCTGATAACGAATATTCAGGTAACAGGAGCATTAAATCCATTTTTCCAAATCTCTGTCCCATTCTGGCATCTTCAGAACCCTTCATACTTTTAACAGGGACTTGTGGTACACTCAGCGTACCCAGTTTGTTATTTGGCTGTGCTAAAAAAACCCCAGCAAGATTCAGTACCTTCTGAACTACAGACCAAGCCGCCTAGCACCAACAACCAGCCAATTCAAGTCACCTTTTTTCACATGTGCTCGGGTTAGAACTTCAGCAGGTCATGTTGACCATGTCTGAATCCTGAAATGCAGTTATTTCCATGTGATAGACTGGTTAGGTATTTGTGTTTATGACCAGTTGAGTACCTCATATAATGGCCAACGAGTGTATTTTTACAACTTTAAAAATATATGTAACAACAAAGTAATTTGAACTTCATGAGTAAAAAAGACAGAACATTAATTTTTGCTCAGTTTGACAGACTTGGTGTTTGTGTGTATGCACTAGTAAATGTTTGTTGAAGATGCAGAACGAGTTTCTTGACTAATGTAGTCATTATATAAAGTCAACGTGCAGCTCCTAACTTATAGGGAATAAGTGGTGGCCTAGCGGTTAAGGTACTGGACTATGGACCAAAAAGTCCAGGGTTCAAATCCCACCTCTGCCAAGCTGCCACTGTTGGCTACTTGAGCAAGGCCCTTAACCCACAATTGCTTGGACTGTAAGACTGTACCAATTGTAAGTCGCTCTGGATAGTGGAAGGTGCCGGTAGAGGCAAAATCCCATTCAGATGCACCACCTATGTCAGCTATATGACATTAATAAACACTGACTCTGCACAGAATTTGCACTTTAGAATTTTAGTATTATGTAGTGGGGAGGTTAAAATAGATTAGTAGTTTAATTAGATTAAAATACCTCATACTTTATAGCGGAAAATTGGATGCCGAGAGTTTGGATACTAGATTTTGACTGTGGTTTGTATGGGAAGAGGAGCACTATAATTTGTCAGTGTAAAACACAGAAGTAAATTCTTACCACTAAAGAGGAAACACATAAATAAAATAAACCATGCCCCATTCATGCCCCACTTCTTAGGATTAATGGGACCAGCTGTAGCAACTGCAAAGGATTATATGCGATTACTGACTGACACACTTAAACCTGGAAGTTCCAAAATATATTATTCAAATTATTGGCACATTTTTAAGGTCTTATTCTCGTAAACGTACTGAACATCTCCCGCCACAGGAAGTCATTTGAGTTTGAGGATGTGGTGCAATGGACGTCTCAGCAGGGTTCGCGAGAAGTGGTGTCTCGGCGCTCACGAATGTACCACGCCCGGTCAGAAGACAGCGTTTACGAAGACATCATTGGTGAGGCTGACTCAATATTATTGACCCAAAAAAAGAGGACGCCAAAACACATGTGTAATGAACGGCTGTGATGAAACACAGAGAGCAAAATGACAGCTTTCTGGAAAAGAATAGGACCGACCAGCTGCAACATGCTGGGCGAGCTGGAAAATGAAAAATCAGATACCGAATGAATGAAACAATCGAACAGCCAGTGTAACCACAGGCAAACCATAGATCTCTGTGATTGATCGTTTAGAGGTTGGACATTTGTAATATCTACCATACAATACGCACAGTAAGAAACACTAATGTGGTACTCATTTCCTCAATTCTTCATATCCAGCGGATGTTTTGAGGGAGAACCCGTACGAGGACATCAAACTTTCTCCTGTGTGCCTGCCCATCATGCGGACCCGTAACTGGACAGTTGTGCAGCGGCAGACCCCCTGCACCCCGAAGGTGATTCACACAGTTTCTCAATAAACAGATCCAGATGTGGATGTGTAATGCCAAAGCAATGCAGTCAGACTTGCTAAGCAGTGGTTTTCCCACACACACACGTTTTTAAGTAAAAGTCTACACTCAGTGTTGCACGTCTAGGTGTAATTGGATTATTGTTATTGCTTTTTTTTTTTTTTGACATGCACATTTTAACCTCACCTTTCCTGGTCAGGGTTGTGTGGTCTGTGGTAGCCTAGCGGTTTGGGTACTGGATGATGGATGGATGTATGTATGTGTGTGTATGTATGTATATACATATACATACATACACATAGACATATAATAACATGCCAACGTGTGTGTGTGTGTGTATACACATTCCCATTGGTCCCATGGTCCATTCCTATTGGTGACACTTTTTTTTACTGTTGTTGTGAACATGGCCCTTTATAAATTCTCTGTTTTTTTCTTTTCTTTTTCTTACATTGCATTATGACTATAGCTTCCTTCGAAACCCTTCACTTTACGAGTCAATGGTAACAGACTGCACAGAGACTATGATAAATCTCTGATATCATCACCCCAAAACCTGATCACAAGCACACCTAAGTCATCAGCTACAAAACGATCCTACAGGACACACCGGCAGCCTCAGGTACTCTTCACACACACACAAAATGAAACGAAACATAACGCACACATGGAAGCAAAAGCCAACCAGCCTGATATACCAGTTGTTATGTTAGAGTATTTTTTCTCCTTGGCATGTGAGTGGAGTGTCTTGTCTTATGTTAAGAGGTTTATAGACAATACCAATATTAATTAACCAATATTATTGGCAACCTTGGTAAAGCGAGGTGAACGATACCTGTCGCAATTACCAGCATATTTATCATTTCTATGAATATATTGCCATGCATGATGACTTGTTTCACACGAGTACATGATTTGACACAGAGGGTAGATTCCCTTATTCATTCATCAGCAAGGTGGATTTTAAAGAATATACACATTAGCCAAAGTAGTGTTGACCTTCATTACTCAGTGGCCATAATATGGCTACATGTCTGGAAATGCCCATACCCACTAAGTAAGACATTTTAAAACAACCACAGCTACAGTGAATCTGCATGGAACACAAGTTTATTTTACCCCATGCTCAGTGAGAATAATAGATTGAGATGTGTTTTTTTTTTTCCTGCAATTGTTGCTTTGCAAAAGATGTTAATGTTTGGGAGATTTCCATGTCTCCTTCAATAAGCCATTTCTATGCCAATAAATGACAAAAGTAAGTGGCTGAAGTTTTCTAGAAATATGACTGAAACTGGATTCCATTGTTAGTTAGGACATTTTTTAAATACGGAGCTTTTTGGAAAACACTTAATGGGACTTTGTCGTACAAAGAAAGGTGCGTAAGATATGGAGAAAGGTCCTTGATGTTGGGGAGTATTTCTTCCAGATGCCCTGGAGACTTGGTTAGGATCCATCTCATCATGGGTGCCATGAAGTATGAAGCAAATTTGAGTTCAATCCATGACTCTGCCATGAAGCTACAGCTGGGTCATGCATTGATTTTCCTGAAGGGTGGTGATCCAAATCATTTGTCCGAATACACGTTTTGTGATCATAATATCCAGCTTTTGACTTGCCAATCTCGGAGCTTTGAACTAAACCCCACTTAAAACCTACGTAGTGAGCTGGAGAGGAAAGAGCACAAGGGAAAACTCTGGTGGCTCAGGAGAGGTTTTGTATGAAGTGCCTCAAAGTCCTTGTTCTGTTGCAAGGTCGAGTTGATTGTCCAGTCTGGTGTGTGAGTCAGTATCAAGAGTCAAGTCTCTGGAGTTTGATTCCAAGTCAAGTCCAGAGTCTTTAGTGTGCAAGTCCGAGTTGAGTTCAGAGAGTCTAGCGTCTGAGTCTAGTCAGGACTCTCTAGGATGTGAATCCAAGTCGAGTGCTAAGTCTCTGCCGTGCAAGTCCTAGTAGAGTCACGAGCAGGGTTGGGTATCGTTTGCATTTTATTGATTCCGATTCTGCTTATCAATTCCTGTTCATGGTGAAAGACTGGTTTTATATTTCAACTTCAAAAGTAATAATTTTACTTTTAGCTTTTCCATTCCCATTTTACACCTGTTAAGTAAAAAGTTAAACGGGGCTTAATGTATTAAAGCAGTGACCTAAGAACACCAAACTTCTCTCAATTAATATATCTACTGCTGAAATGACGAATATGTGGTCCAAAGGGAAAGGAATCATTTTCAAGTTAATCATTTTTCTTATAATAGGTTTAATGGGGGAAAAAAACACTTAACATAAAACGATTACTTTCATTTTACATTGCAGTACAGATTACTTATGACCAGTAGTAACTAAAAACAATGCTAAACTTTGTTCACTTTTAGACTCTCCCAAGAGACTCTGCCTCAGTTGAACATGGTTCATTGCTGAAGCTCAATATCATGCCATGCCAGAAGGAACCGATAAGTGGAGTCGAAATTCTGTTGTCTTAACGGGTACCCAATTCTTGGAGTTTTAATACCTGACCCTAGTCGTGAGTCTCTGGCGTATGAGTTTTTGGCTTGGGTCTCTAGCATACAAGTCCGAGTCATTTTCTGAGTCTGTGACATACAAGTCTAGTCTAAAATCTCTAGCATGTCAGTCAAAGCCGAGTTTGGTCAGTGGCATGGAGGTCCGAGTCAAGTCAAGAGTGTCTGCTTCGATACTCTCTAGTGCTCGAGTCCAAGTTTAGTCTTCAGTCTCTAGCTTGCGATCCAGGTCAATAACAAGCTGTAGGAAATTACCCCCTCTGTAGATAGAAGAGCACCCCCCCCCCTAAGAATACACTGGAGGGACCAAGTGATATAAACCAGGTGCCACATAGGGTACACAAGACTAACCCCCATCTACATGATTAGAGGGGATCCCATCTGTAGATCATGCCTTACCCCACTGACGATGAGGCATCTACTTGCTTACCACCATGAGAGACTACAACATTATGTACCCAATGCTATGGGGGAAATGCTCAAACACTCCAGAACAGAGTCCCTCATCAACTTTTTTGGCAGCTACAGAAGTCAAAGTCCGACAACACAAGTTTTCCATCAGTAAATGACTGTAGGTAATCCTCATCTTTGGTTTTCACAGTCTCATTTAGCGTTATAGGACAAGACTCACAGTGCCGATAACTGTGACTCAGTTACTCAGTGGACGATTAGATTATTTTGTATTGTCAATGAGAGATCAATAATAGATTGAAGTATTTTATAACCCTTCTTTACCACTAGTTCTGGAGGTGATGGTAGCCCAGAGAGACAAAAGACAAACACTATGACAAGACATTGCTTCATATGCATATAGGAACAAGGCTTTTGAGGGGAAATGGTGAGATGATTATTGGAAAAGACAGGAAAATGCCCTTTGTTAAGCATTTATGAGACATGCAGTGTTATCCATCACGTGCTGCATACGTACCCGTTCTGACTAACTAGCTATAAATAAATGGCCTTGTGTTCTTCCAAGATATAGCCAGTCTTGTACAGATAGTGACACTAGAGGCACGTTGGCTTATTTATACTGTACTTAGGCAGTTCAATTAAGGCACTTGAGGCAGAATAAACATTCATGACACTAATGGAGGGGTGCTGTGTTCATGATGCAAGAGTGTCGAGTGTGGAGGTAAGAGTTTGGCTTACCAGTTGCTTTTCAGGCTACAATTGTCAGATGTATGGTTTTGCTCTGTTTAAGGTTGTATGGTATAGGAAAGGGTCCAAATGTGAAAAAAAAAAAAAAAAAAAAAAAAAAAAAAAAAAAAAAAAAAATATGGTATAGGAAAGGGTCCAAATGTGAAAACAGTTTAGCTGGTGGTAACTTAATGTTGTGTTCTTTGTGTTTTGTTAACATGACTGCTCTGTCCTATTTGGAGTCCAGAGCAGAAAGTTGTATTTGGGTTTTCTGTTTTGTGTGATTCAGTTAGGAACGTAGACCAATAAACGGACCATACTTTGCTGGGTAGCATATGGGAATGAGGTAGGCATGAGGTTGACTTGGCTTGTACAATCATGCATTTTTATTTTGCTGGTCAGTCCATGAGGAGGAGACATTCATGTGAGACCATGAAATCTTAAGTATCTGGTCGAGTGGTGGATCTGGTGTCTGGTCTGGTATTTGGTGTGGACTCTGGTGGAGTTCAGTTTGAATCTGAAGTGTCTAGTGTGCGAGTCAAGTCTCTGGTTGTCAGTGGAATATTTTAGAATAGTCTTTGCAATCACTGATAACTTTATTAGGTACACCTCCTTGTTTCTATACTCAGAGTTATTTTTTCAGTTTCACTTACCATATACAAGCATTGTAGTTCCACAATTACAGACTGTTGTCCATCTGTTTCTCTATAGTCCCCTTTACTCTGTTCTCTAATGGCCAGGACCACCCCAGTCAGGTACTATTGGGATGGTGGATCATTCTCAGAACTGCAGTGACACTGGTATAGTGATGATGTGGATTTTTAGTTTCAGTCTAGCAGTAACGTTGGGGTGTTTAATAGCTCCAGCAGCATTGCTGAGTCTGATCCGCTTGTACCAGCAAAACACTTAATGCACTGAATAATTCGATCATAGTTGAATTCCTGCAGTTATCTGATTATTCAAGTGGTCATGTATACAGCATACTCCAATTTAGAAATCAGATTAAGAACTCCGATAAAGAGAGCTGGATTTTACCCCTGGAATCGGGTTACTCATGGTGTCAATGGTGTCAATCTGCGCATGTGCACGAGCCTTCCCCCACAGTTGCCAGTTCACTGTGTTCTAAAGACTTTGCTGTATTCAGCCCCTTTTTCCAATGACTTTAGCTCTTTTTTTCTCGCTGGATCTGGCAACCCCGGAATTAAATGCGCCACGGAATTAAAGGCAGTGAAACAGCTATCGAACACTTTGTGGAGACTCAGAAATGTAGTATATCCCCTTTAATATTAAAGTTTTAAGTTTATGTTACATATTTCTATGAGATTATCGCCTGGTTGCAAAGTAGAAATCTGATTATGGCCCGAGTCATGTAAACACTGAGGTTTCCCATCATCTGATTACTCAAGTGGATGTATAGTCGTTGATTGGATTACTGATAAAATGAGATTTTCTGCAGTTATCGGATTATTAAGTATATGTAAACCCACTGTCATTGCAGTTCTGAGAATCATCCACCACATGTAGTATCTGATCTGTGGTGGTCCTGTGGGGGTTCGGACTATTAGGTAACAGGGTAAAGGGGACTAACAAAGTATGTAGACTGCAGTCTAATTGTTGAACTACAAAGTGCTTATATATGGTAAGTGGAACTGATTGAATGAGAAAAGTAACATAATAAAGTCATTGGTGAGTGTATATTGCGTACCGATATTGCTTTGGACAAAATTAACTTCCTACTGAAACTATCAGGTTTTATATGGCTGCAAAACATAAGCCTTTTATTATAGAAAAAAAGTCTAGTACAGTCTGAAGGATAGAACACAGTAAATACACTGTTTAAAGGAAAGAACTTGAAACAGCTGGTTAGCTAATAGCCTCCGGAGTCCCTAGTGTTCCAGTCCAACTCGAATTGTGAGTCTGGTAATTAGAGATTCGAGTGTGACATACATTGCTAGTCTGAATTTCATTTAACCATCTCTACCCTGTACTGGTTTCAAATTATGGTTGAATTCAGCTCAATTGTTATTTAATTGTCATAACTGTGGAATGTGTGACATCTAATTCTAAAAATAAAGTCAAATAAATATTTGGACACCAAATATGAATGAAAGGAGAGTGACTTTTGCAGGAACAAACTGTATATGCAATGCATACATGTTAAAATATTGGAAGATATTCAAGATAAAATGTCTTGCGTGAGGAAGTATGACTGCGTTTGTGCATGACACATGACTTTAACCAAAACGAGGCTTTTAAACATAGTCTTGTTGTGTCTGCACAGCCTAGAATTCAAAACAAAGCATGTTGTGACGTACAATTGTGCATTCTTACACCAGTATGTGCACTGTGTTAAGTTTCTGTGTAGTTTTTAACATTTTGGACGTATGACTCAGGTTTGGTCATACTCTGCTCTTTTTTCTGAGGCTTAAATGTCTTCTGGTGGGATAACGTACACTATAGCTGCTGTATTCCTTAAGAATTATCACTGAAATAGGACAGTGTTATCAGAGGACGAGCAGAAGCCCATGGTTTCCTCTCGTCATAGGGTCGTCATACTATCTGTAGTCTAAGATGGGTTTGGGTGGCGTGTAGCTGACAAAACCTTGACTAACTTGTTTCCTCCGTCGCAGTATAAAAAGAAATTTGTCTGACTCATGATGAAAAGAGGCGCCCTTAATTACACAGTCAAGTTTACGTTCTCATTGTGTTTTGGCTTCTGTCATCAGAGCATGTGCAGGTCAGACGCTAAGCTGTAGCTAAACACAAACCCTGTGATCATGCCATGCATTGCTCATTATGTACGTGTTTGTTGTGGCAGTATTTATGCAGGATCCAAGAGATCTTCCAAGCCAAGAGAGGGAAGAAAAGGGTGAAAAGCCAGACAAGTGCCAGCAGAGGTATTGGTTGTCACTGCACTGATTTCATATTATGGGCATTACCAACGTAAGTGGAACTTGTATAAGAATGAATAAATGCCGCTTGGTAATGTTCTCTGTCTTTTGCTTCTTTTTTTGATGTAATTCATCTATGGCAGAGGAATTGAGTGGAACAGAGAGTGATCCAGAAGAAAGCGTGAAAGGTTTGTTACTCCATCCCTCCCGTGAAGTTAAAACTCAATTCCTGCACAAAAAGTAGCTCAAACGTCTGTATTCAAACACTAAGTTATCTGACGAATACATATATTGTAGGATGTTTTTGGAATAAATGACCTTTTTTCACCTTAATTACCTTAATTTTGTTATAATCAGGACTAGGATTAAGAGCTGTTTATAATAAGTACAACCTTGCAATTTCTTATTGTGGGAAAACTTTTTCCCTGATTTCGGTCCAGGTGGCTCTCAGCGCCTGGTGTATGTACAGTCCACTTTGAAGAGGAGACCAGGGTACCGCACCCTAGAGAGGGACCTCATCCAGCTGCAGCAGCAGCAACTCTTCCAGCTCTTTGTGGTGGTGTCGCTGAGGAAACGTTCGCCTGGAAACACGTACTACCCAGAGGTCACACAACAGTTTCCCACCAAGGTACAGAAGAGTTCTGTAGCTTGCAGGTTAATAAGCTGGAAGCATACCTTGGTAGGATTTTATGAAGGAAAGGAAGGAAAGTTTCAGTATTGGGAATAGAATACAGCTTTGGTTTCAATCAATTATACGTTACAGTAAGTAGCAAAATATTTGAAGACGTATGCAAAAGTTTGGATGCATTTTTGGTTGATTTTCTGAATAATAAGACAACAAGCTTGGCAGAAAGCAGACTTAAATATAGCATATATTACAGTATATTAAAGGGAGGCCAAAAATGTTGAGACCACTAGTGGAAATGCTTCTGTTTTACATTTTCTCAGCTTAATAGTGTTTTAATTAATTTAAGTGATTTAAGTCATATAATCAGCTTAGCAATTTGAGTGAAAATTGAATTTAGAAAATACAAAATAAAGACATACATTTTAGGATTTATTAGTATTTGGTGTTTGGTTTCCCTTTTTGCTGGCATGGACTGCACAAGTCTGCTGCAAAAATTTGATGCTGCATTTACATTCACAGCATTTAGCAGACGCCCTTATCCAGAGCGACTTGCAATTGGTACAGTCTTACAATCCAAGCAATAGTAGGCTAAGGGTCTTGCTCAAGGACCCAACAGTGGCAGCTTGGCAGAGGTGGGGTTTGAATCCTGGACCTTCTGGTCCAGAGTCCAGTATCTTAACCGCTAGGCTACCACAGTCCCAGCTGCATGTTATACTAGCATGATTTCACAATATTCCAAAAAACATATTGCGACGATACAGGATGCTTAGCTTTCTCTGTCTTCAAATGCCCCAATAACTGCTCGAAAGTCCATGTCAGTCACCACTGTTTGATCTTCTTTGGTCATCAAGTAATTGTTGCAAAGCTTTGAGGTATGAGTTGGACCGTTATATTCATAATGGAAAATGCTGTATGAAATTTAAGACAAATGCAAAACAGAAGTGTTTTTACTAATGGGCTCAGCCATTTTGGCTCCCACTATATATTTAAAAACATTGGAAAAATGTGATGCAAGTGATTTTTGTAAGGCCTATGAACCTAAAGGACTTGTTAATGGTTCATTTAAATGTGCTAGATCATGATCTTGTATAAACAATCTCTTCATCATCATCAATTTGAAACTATTTTTATGTTGTTTAGGAAACTATTGGTCAGGCGAATACCTGTATATTTATATTGGATTAATTCTCATATACCTCATACTAACTAATTCCTCTGAAGCTTATTGATTCTGGTTTTGATTCCATCAAAGTTTGATTGTTTGTTTGACTAGCTCAGGTCTTACTGAAGCTGAAGACAAACAATGTAACAGGCCTGGCTTTTTACCAGTTTATGTGGACTAATATGACTAACAAGTTGAGTTACGCACTATCCCATCTATACACTATATAGACAAAAGTTTGTGGATACCCAAAGTACGTCCAAAACATGGGTATTAGTATGGAGTTTGTCCCCTACCTTTGCTGATACAACAACCTTTGTTCTTTTGATCAGAGGGCTTCCCATTAGACTTTGGAACATGACTGTGAGGTCAGCTTCTGATGTTGGACAATAAGCCCTGGCTCACCTTTGGTATTTTCAAGGTCTTATCGAGTTTGAGGTCATCGTTCCTTAAACAAAGTTGACAAAGCAGTTCTCTATGGACTTTGTTTAAGGACAGCAGGGCAGAAAGTTGAAGAGCTGACTTGTTGCAGGTGGGAACCTATAAATGTGTCCTGTTTGACACACATAGTGTGAGTCACCTATTCAGTACAACCCATTCTACTGCCCTGGTTTGTCTATGGAGAATCCAGAAATTGTTCAATGTGTTACAAGTGAGTGTGGCTGATGTACCAGAGCTCAATAATTAGAAGCGGTGTCCACAAACTTCTGTCTGTATAGTGCATTTCATCCAGTGACCTGCCTTTGTTTAGACCAGCGGTTCTCAACCTGTTTATCTAGGCTGCAATTGTGGTCAAACGCTGGTCTCGTGGGCCACACACTTGCATGAATGTATAATAATGATAGGTCTATGGTACAGATGCTACATGTGCCCAGTCTTGCAGCTTTTTATAGTGTAGTGAGCTGAAGATCACGTGATTTCTTATTCTCCGTGTCTGTGCACCACACACATGTTGTTTAGATCCAAAGTAGTGCACCAATAGGAAGCCTTTTAGGATTCATCATACGCCATTAGATTTAGCTAAAGTACTACCTAATTCCTTTGAAGCTTCATAATTGTGTTTCATGTTTTCTTTCCATTGCATTTCATGAACGTATTGAATCACTCAATTTGAACTGAAGCTTTAATGTAATAAGGCACATGGAGCTTTTTTACTTAGGACTTACTATAATGAAAGCAACATGTTGAGCATTATGCACTATCCCATTCATATTTCATCCTGGTTTTGCTTAGACCAGTGGTTCCCAACCTGTTTATCAGGGCTGCAATTGTGGTCAAAAGCCGGTCTCGTGGGCCACACACCTGCATAAATGTAGAAAAATGATAGACCTGAAGTCCAGATGCTACACGAGCACAGTTTTGCAGCTGTTTATAGGCTAGAGGGCTGATAATCATAAGGTCTGTTACTCTCTATGTGCTTGCACAACTTCAAAGGTACCGTAATGACGTGAGCATTCTAGGTAAGACTGGGAAATAAGTCATGAGTTACATTTTAGACAAACCCTAACTAATTCTTATGAAGGTTAATGATTCTGATTTGTTTCATTTCCGTCACAGTTTGACTGTTTGTTTGGGTCAGATCTAAACTGGAGCTCTAGTGTAAGAATAGAACAGGCCTGGCTTTTTACCAGATTCTGGGATTTAACTATAATGCAGCCAAAACATTGCTTTACGCACGATCCGTATCGTATATCATCCAGTGACCCAGCTTTGTTTAGACTAGTGGTTCTTAAACCTGTTTATCTGGGCAGCAATTGTGGTCAAAAACTGGTCTAGTGGAAGACAAACCTGCATGAATGTACAGTAATAATAGGCCAACAGTACAGATGCTACACATGCACAGATGGTAGATGGTAATGGGCAATATTTTATATGGTTTGTTATTCCACATCTGCACTACACCTAAAACTCCGAATCAGAAAAAGTTGGGACAGTATGGAAAATGCAAATAAAAAATATATGCAGTGTTTCTTACATTTCCTTTGACTTTTATTTAGCAGACAGTATGAACCCAGTATAGTTCATTTATTAATAAACATACATTCCTGCACGTTAGGCCTGCAAGACATTGCAAAAAAAAGTTGGGACGGGGCAATTTAGGGCTAATAATGTGGTTAAAAAAAACTAAATAAAGATGTGATTTCATGATTTGGTACAAAAGCAGTATGCAAGAAAGGCTGAGTCTTTGAGGAGTAAAGATTTTTTTAAAAAAGGGCAAGGGATTACTTTATCTAACCTTTATCAAGCACTACTGTACAATACAGGGTTACATTCACAAATGCCACTTAAAACATTACTGAGCAAAAAAAGACCAATGTGTTGCAGGCCTGAAGTGCAGGAATGGATGTTTATTAATAAACGAAATGAATTTGACCAGAAAAAACTGAAATATCTTGTTCCTACTGTCACCAATGAAATAAAAGTCAAAAGAAACGTAAGGAACAAGGCATATATTTTCGTTTGCAATTTCCGTACCGTCTCAGCTTTTTCTGATTTGGGGTTGTAGAATACAAAATGTATTATAGATGCTACATAGAGCACTTTGTAGTCAATATTATATGACATTGCTACCGATGATTTAAGCTGTTGCACCAAACTACATTCCTCTGAAGCGTATTCTTTGTTTTGTCACTTTTTATGTCAGTTACACTTCGTCGGTATTCGTCTAGGTCAAATCGAAACTGAATCTGAAGTGATAGAGAGATTGGCTTTTTTATAGTGCAATTTGGGACTTTCCGTAGTATGTTGTGCCATTCCAATCATATTTCATCCAGTGACCTGTTTCTGCTTAGACCAGTGGTTCTAAACATGTTTATGGCCTGCAATTGAGGACAAAAGATGGTCTCGTGGGCCACACACATGCATAAATCTATATACTGTAGTAATAACAGATTTGGAGAACAGAAGCACATGCCTGACCTCTGTGTCACAGTCCACAGGTTGGGAAACACTGGCTTCTGATGATGCTTGCAATACTCGTGATGTTCATGTACAGTACTGTGCAAAAGTCTTGAGCCACCATTAGATTTGTTGCTTTAGCAGTGGTATAATGGTATAACATGTTGTCAATGATTGGACCAAAAATTTCAAACTTGGATTCGTCACTCCATAGTACTCTTTTCAACTGTACTTCATTCCAGTCTTTGTGAGCTTTGGCATAACTTAGTTTTTTCATCATGCATATGATCAAGCTTCTTCAGACTAAGGCTCAACTTGGAAGCTGGCAGATACTGCTGTTGCTCAAGTGTACAGGGAGGTCAGACCAAATACCTGCCACTGTATCCTATAGAACCTGTTTTACAGATTTTTCTTTTCAGTAAATATGTTGTATTATAATAAAGAGATGGATAGATGTATTCTAATAAAGAGAAACAGTGGTATATCTAATCTAATAATGGCCAAATACTTTTGCACAGTACTGCATAAGAGTATAAAGATCAATTTGAATATAATCCGCTTATTTTTGTCTGTAGTTTGAGAAATCTTCACGGCTCTCTCGTGAGGCTGAGGATCGGCTGAAAGCCATACCCAGTTTCTGCTTCCCAGATGCTCAGGACTGGAGGCCGTCTGCAGACGTTAACAGGTTACATGACACATCAGCATTACATGATTCATTTCAAACTGACTCATACTTCTTGTTTTTTACTGAGACACTGAGTAAGAATTGAGAAACTGCTTCCAACTGTTTCTTCTATTCCATTCCAATCTGGCTCACTCTTCATGTGACTTATGTTTTTTTTTAAACGGTTCCATAAAATGTACCATACCATTTTGACATGAGCTGGTTCTGGGGGATTGAAGTCCAGCACAATTTGGTGATTTTTCCTGCCCAGCCACACCTGAATCAACAAGTCAGTTAATTTCCACATTTTAATAGGTATGACAGAGCATGAATGGGAAGAGCATGGGAGTGGGCTCAGGTGGTAAGCCTCAAACTGCTGAGGGGTGGATTTTCCGATAACAATGAGTCTTGGATATTAACAAGTGACTTGATGATATACTTGAGCAACAGACGTGCATCTTTTGCAAGTGTTTCCCAAAAGCGCTTTCTGTGAGGCAGTAATTAAACACTCACTCAAACCTCCAAAACCACAGGCTATATTGGAACGTAACTGGACACCTGAATTAATAAGCACATGGCAAAACGTGTAAGCAGTACAACCTTTATGTTGCTGATAAAGTGAAAGTAAGAGCACCAACCAAGCTCTGAGACATGGCCAGTGTGAGTCTACCCAAAGTTATTTATTTACACAGTGCACTAATCCCATCTAGACACTCCATTTATATCTGTAAGACTCTTTAACAGTGTTCTCTTGCAGCTCTGACTCCGTGGCTGGGAGGGTAGCATCCTCTCTCCCTGGCCGATGAGTGCTGAGCGTTTACTGGTGGGCAAACCAGCAGCTCCGCCTTCGCCCCTGCAGAGTACCCAACTGTAATTACTTAAAAATAATGTGATTTTCAAACAATAATAATAAAAACAGTCAGGAGAAAATACATCACACCTATATCCAAACTCTGAGGTGGACACCCCCACAAAAACAGTACTCCTATGGTATAATCTGATTTTGATTATTGGTTTTGCTGTCAGTTGTAAACCAGTTGTATGCACAATTTAAGGAGCACTTCAGGATTAACAAATACGTCAGCCAGCACGATATTAGTCATGGAATTAACCTACTTTTAATTCTGACTGATTTTGGTGAAACGCCTGTGAATTAATGACGATCTGGGTGTGTGGTAGCCTAGCGGTCCAGGGTTCAATATAGAATCCCACCTCTGCCAAGCTGGCACTGTTGGGTCCTTGAGCAAGACCTTTAACCTACAATTACTTGGATTGTAAGACCTGGATGAGGACGTCTGCTAAATGCTGTAAAGGAAATGAAATTAAAATGATGACAATCTAATGATAGACCTGCTTGTGGTCATC
Source organism: Ancistrus triradiatus (assembly GCA_025084515.1). Classification (NCBI taxonomy): domain Eukaryota; kingdom Metazoa; phylum Chordata; class Actinopteri; order Siluriformes; family Loricariidae; genus Ancistrus; species Ancistrus triradiatus. Next base: position 71,129 of record JAJAGP010002251.1, read on the forward strand.
GTGTGCCTTTGGGAAATCCACTTCAGATCCATTGTAAGTTGCTTTGGATAAGGGGGTCTATAGATGCCAGCCATCCTAGTCTCAGTTTCCTTCCATTTCCACTGGTGAAGGCCGTGGTGGCTGAGAAGGTCACCACAGATTTCTCCATCAGCCACAGTTTCCAACACCTCCTGGGGGATTCCCAAACATTCCCAAGCCAACTGTGAGATGTAATCACACCAGCAGGTCCTGAGCTTGCATTGGGGTCTTCATCCAGAGGGACGTGTCTGGAATAGCTCTTGTGAGATGCCCAAACCACCTCAATTGGCTCCTCTTGATCCTAAGGAGCAGACCGTTGCAGAGAGTAAACCCACTTTCCACTGGCAAGGACTAATCCGTCTAGAACTTTTCATTCCAAGCCTGCTGGGCTGAGCTTGACCGGGTTATGTGGATGGCTCGGTCACCAGCCGCACGCCTGTGGACACAAACCCCAGGCCATACTCCTGGGCTGGGTTCCGGTAACCCTAATATGGGCAGAGAAAACTGGTTTAAATGTGTGCCTTTTATGGAGGTGTTTGGGATCGCACTCTGTCTGACCTCTGCCCTCGGACTTGCTGGGAACATTACCAAAGCACACAAGCTAATGCACCACAGCAAGGTCTCGAACCTTGAAGGGGTGAAATGTTGAATGTAAATCACCAAATTGTTCTGGACTCGAGCAGCCCTTTCTTAAGAATGCTATGGTTTTTAAACAGCTGTGTTGCCTCATTGCAGTGAAACGTTTTCCTTCGTCCTGACTGGGGAAGATGGAACGCGCTGGTTTGGGTACTGTCGGAAAATCTTGGTGAGTTTGAGGTGCAAGTCCTGTTTATTCAGCCGGAAAATAATGAATCTGTGTAACGGAATGCTAAGTGGTTGTCCTTGTGTTTATTTCATACTACTGAGTCATTTCTGCTTTGTTGTGTGTCGGTTTGCCTCGTTGTCCTGCAGCCCTGCGGAAAGGGGAAGAGACTGCCCGAGGTTCACTGCATCATCAGCAGACTTGGTTGCTTCAATTTGTTTGCCAAGGTTAGGGGGATTTCCAGTGTTTTCCCTCGTGGTTGATTTTTTTTGCTGTTATTGTTCATATAAATGTTTTACATAGTAAATGTACAGTCGACTGCAGAAATATTTTTGTTCTGGGTTAAGATGGCTCAAATGGTTATGGTAAAAATCTTGCTCCAAGTCATAGTGCAAATATTAGAAGAAAAGTAAAAGTAAAAGTCATACCAGCTCTGCGTTTAGTACTTATTAAATCTTATGGAACATTCAATCTTATGGAATCTCCTCCTTCACCCATGCCACAGGTTTTCACTGGGTTTAAGTCATGGGATTTGGATATCTATGCCAGATGTTTAATTTTGTGGTCAGTGGAGCATTTTTGGGCGGATTTTGAATAGCACTGTTAATATTTTCAATGTTGTTTGATTGTATTTGGTGCCCGAACAAATGGGCGTTGTCCGAAATGGTCTGCTAATCACTGCTCCCTACGTTCTACATATGATACAGAGCACCCTTAGCCTATGGGCAAGAGAGGGTCAGAAATGTGATTGGCCCTGAAGGGAGGCCGGACACGAGGATTGTCCCCCTTTGTTTCTGACTGGCACTCTAAAACAGTGCTTGAGGTGCTTGTGCACCAAGTCAAGTCAAGTCAGATTTATTTATATAGCACTTTTTACAATGGAGCATTGTCTCAAAGCAACTTTACAATTTTAGATCATCTCCGAATATCTACGTCCAATCCCAAATTGAGCAAGCCTAGGGCGACAGTGGCAAGGAAAAACTCCCTAAGTTGTTATGAGGAAGAAACCTTGGGAGGACCAAGACTCAAAAAGGGACCCAACCTCCTTGGGCGGCGTAGATGGTAAATCTAAGAATGAAACTAAAGTCATGGAGGGATATTTCAAATAAAATGTGAAATATGCACATCGGCATTAAGTAGTCCGATACACACTAGTCACTCTAGGATCCTGAGTCTAAGCAGGAAAGTCGTTGGCGGCACTTCGACCCCAAGAAGGGTGAGGGTTACTGCCCTCCGGTGTGGCCTGGGTATGGTGGGGATGGAGCTGATGACGGAAGCAGCTTGAGTGAAACTGAAGCGGATGAACATCATGTGTGGGGCAGGAACTGGTACCGGAACAGAGAAAACAGAAAATGCAATTAGTTATTGATTAAGAGCACAGTGTCTATTAACAATCACTGATGCCACGAGTAGCATGAGACAGTTCTAGAGACTAATTTGGGAGGAACTAACCCCATGGAGCTCCCCCAGAATTACATTGGTTCCAGGGCTTTTTTTGGTTTGGATTCACACCAGCATTATATGAAGTAGGGCAATATCACGATATTTTATTGTATAGTGATACATTTTGTTCTGAGCACTGACCGACTGCATGTTTCATTATAAAGAGTGTAATTAGTCCTGTTTAATTAGAAGAAGTACAGCACAATTCTGAATAAACTTCACCTTACGAAGTATGGGATAATATTTGAATAATAGTTTTTAAGGGCGATCACATACATCGTGATAAATATCGTGTAGCGTGAAAATGTCTTTAATTATCATGATATAATATTTTTACCATATCGCCCACACCTACGCTGAAGTGGCGTAAGCTGCGCAAATTGCGCTTGGACTCAAAATCGCATTGTACCTCCTCCATCTCTGGTAAGATCTGTTGTACAGCTATCGGTGTACAAGTATATTGAAACATAGCGGTTGTGCTCAACACGGGTGCTTGCATCTGGACATATCTCTATACGCTCCGCAAATGTACATCTCTCAGGTTCCTATGCGTTAACTAAAGACGTTATCTTGAAGTAGGAGCAAAACAAGTCCCAGTTCATGTCGTTCTAAGAACTACAATCGTCCCCAGTTCCTGCAGCACGAACACTCGCCTAAGGGAGCACAGTTCTACGAACTATGAAAAGGTTCTTCCGGTGCGAAAGAGCCTGTGGAGTAGAGTTTTGAAGCATCTGTATGATTGAAGCATCTGTCTGTTCAGATTCTGGAGGAGGTGGAGAGGAGGAGAGAGATCTCTCCAGCTCTGGTTCACCCTTTTATGAGGAGTGTCATGGAGGCTCCGTTTCCAGCACCAGGGCGTACCATCACTGTCAAGAGCTTTCTACCGGGGTCAGGAAATGAGGTAAGGCTCTTAAATTTGTTTGTCACTGGGCAGCTCAGGGGTTAGCCCTGTAGTCTCTCAGTTCGAGACCCTGGTTTGATTGCTGGCCTGGTGGCTGCCTGTGTGGAGTATACATGTTCTCCCTATGTGCATGGGTTTCCTCAAGAGATGCGTGTTAGGTCAAGTGGCATCTCGAAAGTGTGTGTACCTTGTCTTCCTATATTTGAGAAGACCAAATGTCCTCACAATGACAGGAAAACCTGGTAGTTTTGAATTGTGATGACTGTTGTGCAGGTCCTCACTGCTTTATTTGCTTTTTTTTACGGACGTAGGAACTTTTATTTGATAAACCAAAAGAGCCAAAAGATCTGCTTTAGGTTGCTGAGGTTAGGGGTAGCATTATTTATCTACAGTAATCATTATGTCAATGATAAGTCCCCGCAAAGATAGTAGGGCAGTGCTGTGTACGTGTACTAGTGATGAACCAGGCCAATTAATGCCATTTTGAAATAATCGGCATCGGCCGATATATCCATTATTCAAAACTAGTGGGGAAAAGGCAGAGAAACTTTGAACTTGCATCTGCTAAATGTTGTAAATGTAAATGTAAAATTTAGGCAGTGTTCTTGGATCATATGCTACATGTACTAAGCTTTTCTTTAACAAATTGTCTACTAAGCAGAATACAATGCACTTGTGTACAACACTGTGAACGTGAGGTCTCTAGCCAGGAAGAAAACTCCAGCATTTCTGAAGTAAACAAATGTGTAATTGCATCAGCCTCCAGTTCCTGAGCCACAGTAGACGTAATATTTACTGTTGTTTACAGAAACACTGCTTAAAGAAAAAAGGGAAGCCCATTTTAAACCAGGTTCTTTCCTCGTGCGTAGGAGCTGACTCTGTGTCGGCCGGTGGACTCGAGGCTGGAGCACGTGGATTTTGAGATTCTGCTGCGGTGTCTGAGTGTGAGCAGACTGCTGCAGGTCTTTGCTTCTCTGCTGCTGGAAAGGAGAGTCATCTTCATCGCAGACAAACTCAGGTACAGCATAATGCCTTTCTGTTTTTCTGCCTTTAATTATATCAGCCTTGATTAGTCAGTCAACCGCTAGACACACACCAGTGGCTGAGGAGAAATTAGTTAACCAGTAAACACTTAAATGCTGTTCCTGCTGCGGTTAAGCGAAACTACAGACGCTCATGCAAAACCCATGCATTTGCGCTTATGTGTTGCAAAATTGCTGCAGTTTTATGTTAAGCTGGTGTATTTATATGGATAGAGGAGGCCAAAAGTCTGAGGCCGCTAGTGAAAATGCTTCTGTTTTGCATTTTATGTTTAATCTGAATTTAAGATGTTGTTTTTCATTACAAATCAAATAATCAGCATAAGAAGTTGAGTGAAAAGTTGAATACGTAAATGTCAGAAATGATTAGTATGTGGTGTGTTCATTTGTTGGTGCAGTGACAGCATGTACCTGAGCTGGCATGTACTCCTCAAGTTGGTGCAAAATCTAATGATCCGTGTTATCCCAGCCTGATTTCACAATATTCCAAACAGCGTCTTGTGGTGTTACTGAATGTTTGGCTCTCTCTGTCTTCCAGTACCCCATAAATGCTCAGTGGGAACAGACTGTATACTAATAAATTCTGATATTATGTGGGGTTTTTATGATTCATTGTATTATTTGTAATGAAAAACATTGTGTCAGAGTCAAGCAAAATGCTAAATTGAAGCATTTTCACTAGTGTTCTCAGACTTTATATACAACTCTGGAAAAAATTAAGAGACCAATGCAAAATGATCAGTTTCTCTGGGTTTAATGTTTGTATTTACATTTTTGTTTTATTCTATAAACTACTGGGGTGGCTCGGTGGGTAGCGCTGTTGCCTCACAGCAAGAAGGTCCTGGGTTTGATCCCCATGTGGAGTGGCCTGGGTTTCTTCTGCGTGGAGCCTGCATGTCCACCGTGTGGGTTTCCTACCACAGTCCAAAGACATGCATTAGGTTAATTAATTACTCTAAATTGGCTTTATATATATATATACATTTTCCTTTAGAATTCTCTGATATAAATCAGAATTCATTGTTCCATCAATGATGGTAAGCCGTCCTGGTCCAGATGCAGCAAAACAGGCCCAAACCATGATACTACCACCACCATGTTTCACAGATGGGATAAAGTTCTTATGCTGGAATGCAGTGTTTTTCCTTTCTCCAAACATAATGCTTTTCTTTTAGACCAAAAAAGTTCTATTTTGCCTCATTCCGTCTACAAAATATTCTTCCAGTAGCCTTCTGGGGCTTGTCCCACATGATCTTTAGCAAACTGCAGACGAGCAGCAGCCAGTTCTTTTTTGGAGAGCAGTGGGCTTTCACCTTGCAACCCTGCCAATGCACACCATTGTTTGTTCAGTGTTTATCTGATGGTGGACTCATGAAACATTAACATTAGCCAATGTGAGAGAGGCCTTTAGTGTGCTTAGAAGTTACCCTGGGGGTCTGGGTTGTGACCTCGCTAACTATTACACCACCTTGCTCTTGGAGTGATCTTGTTTATCGACCACTCCTGGGAGAGGTAACAATGGTCTTTGACTCCTCCATTTGTACACAATCCTCCATTTGTACACAAACTGTCCCTGACTGTGGTTGGGGCGGAGTCCAAACTCTTTGAGAGATGGTTTGTAACCTTTTCCAGCCTGATCAGCAATCAGCAAGCTTTCTTTTTTCTGAAGGTCCTCAGAATCCTCCTTGGTTCGTTACCATGATACACTTCCACAAACCAATGTGTTGTTAAGAGCAGACTTTGATAGATCCCCCTGTTCTTTAAATAAAACAGGGTGCCCACTTCACACCTGATTTCCATTCCCTGATTGAACACCTGATTCTAATTCAACTTCAAATGAACTGCTAATTCCTAGAGGGTTCACATACTTTATGTTGCCACTCACTAATATATAATGGTGGGTGGGGGGAATCATTTTCCTCAATAATCAATTACCAAGTATCAAAAATATTTTTGTTCTCATTTGTTTAACTAACTGGGTTCCCTCTCTTTATCTACTTTAGGAACTTGTCGCGAGAATCTGATTGATTTTTTAGGCGCAGATTTATGCAGAAATACAGAAACATTTCTAAAGGGTTTCACAAACTTCTTTCAAGCACCACTGTAAACTCTTAATCATTTGAAAGTATTCATTGGGTTAGATCTGTGTTATAACATGTCACTCTTCTTTTTCAGCACTTTATCCCGGTGTGCACACTCTGCCCTCGCTCTGCTCTACCCTTTCACTTGGCAGCACACGTTTGTTCCCGTTTTGCCCGCCAGCATGCTAGACATTAGCTGCTCTCCCACACCCTTTGTCATGGGGGTGCTGTCTCCTTCCCTGCCCCAGCTGCTGGATTTACCCATTGAAGAGGTCAGTCATTGTAACCTGCTGAGCAATTCAGCTTTGGGAAATGTTCTCGTCATCGTTTGCTGAGTCATTGCAAAGAAGTGGGGAAACATGTTTCAGCTCAGTTCTGATCTGTGCAAATCTTGTAATTCATGTTCAGCACTGTGCAAAAGTCCTAGGCCACCATTAGATTAGATATACAGTACCATTGTTTTAGCGATAATATAATGACCATACATAGTCTTCATTAGAATCCAACCAGAAAATACAGGAAATCTGTATGCAGTATTAGAGCTTCTGTAGGCTACAGGGGCAAAAGTGTGGGTATTAGTGTGATCTCCCCTTACACTTGAGCAGTAGTAGGTCAATTGGGAGGCCAAGTTTACCCTTCTACAGTCAGAATGGTCTTTTTGGAAGGGTAGCAGCCAAGAAACCACTTTTTCTGAAGGGAACAGGGTGAAAATATGAAGGTATGTTAAAGCTCACAAAGATTGGAATGAAGATGAAGAGTATCAATTGGGCCAATCATTGACAGTATGGTCACTATACCCATTGCTATAACAACAAATCTAAGGATGTCCTAATACTTTTCCACAGTACTGTGTATCATGTTAAGGCATTGCGAACCATTCGTCTTTTTCTCTGCTATTAAGAATCGAATTTTCGTGTTTATTATGTACAGAACCCAATATAAAGCCTTGACCTTACTGTGATTTCAGGTGCTCATTGTCGACCTGTGTGCGGACAAGTTCGTTGTTCAGGTGTGTATTCCAGAGTGACCTCTTTTCAGACAGAGGGGTGTGTCTTTACTGGTATTTAGCGTGGGACGGGTGTGGAGCGTTTGTGTGTCAGTGGTTTGATTTGAAGCTCAAGTCCAGGCCTGTGTTATTAATTATCTTGAACCAAATAACGTTTGTGGATGAATGATCTCAGGCCTGTGTTGCCTAAACGGAATCAACTCGTGTAATGAGGTCATGGTTACATTCCTGTGCTGTTACAGTCTCTCAGTAATACAAAACTCATGACACACTAACGCGCTTGACACATCCTGAATCAGAAATCAGAACCTGCTTGTTTTCTACATTTACTTATTGCGTTTTGTCTTTTAGCTGGGGGATGAAGACTGTATCCTGCCCAGTAAGCTTCAAGCAGCCCTGCAGGAAGTCCTGGAGAACCGTGAGGAAATACTGGAGCACAGTCAAGAGGACAAGCGAGGTCAGGACAGATTCCACCCATACATTTGGCGTGGGTTTAAACAGACGAACGTGGGCATGGTACAGGTCAGGCTGTGGAATTTAAAGTTGTGGCCTGGGTTGTCTTTGTAGCCTTTTCGGCTCATCACCACTGATTTAATGGAATACCAAGTGCCGATTGAGGACTTTTCAAGTTTGTCCTGAATAATATAACCATTCTACCAACTAACACGGAGTATTGTTTTTTTTGCTTTTTTTGAGCTCAGTTGACTTCCAAGGCCAAATAACAAGGAACAGTCATTACCTGAACGATACCATTCATGCCAAGTACTGATTCTGCATTCTGCACCATTTTTTAAAAACAACATGTATGGGCTGCTGTTTTGTGCCAGGCATGTTGTCAAACCCCTGTATCAGGAAGTCCCTAATAGGCTAATAGTGCTCTTTATAGTATGTTCAACGTAGGGAATAGTGTTTTGGGAAAAAAATTGCAGTTTATGCAGTAAATGCAGTAGACAGTGGGGGCAAAAAACTTATTTAGTCGGTCACTGATTGTGCAAGTTCTCCTACTTAGAAAAGACATAGAGAGGTCTGTAATTTTCATCATAGGTAACACTTCAACTATGAGAGACTTAAATGAGAAAAAAATCCAGGAAATCACATTGTAGGATTTTTAAAGAATTTAATTGTAAATCATGGTGGAAAATAAGTATTTGGTCACCCACAAACAAGCAAGAATTTTGGCTCTCACAGACCTGTAAGAAGCTCTTCTGTCCTCCACTCGTTACCTGTATTAATGACACCTGTTTGACCTCATTATCTGTATAAAAGACACCTGTTCACAGCCTCAAACAGTCAGACTTCAAACTCAACCATATCTAAGACCAAACAGCTGTTGAAGGACACCAATTGTAGACCTGCACCAGGCTGGGAAGAGTGAATCTACAATAGGCAAGCAGGTTGGTGTGAATGAATCAACTGTGGGAGCAATTGTAAGAAAATGGAAGGCATACAAGACCATTGATAATCTCCCTCGATCTGGGGCTCCACGCAAGATCTCATCTCGTGGGGTCAAAATGATCATGAGAACGGTGAGCAAAAATCCCCGAACTACACGGAACGACAATTATAATTCACAATTAAATTCTTTAAATATCCTACAATGTGATTTCCTGGATTTTTTTCTCACTTTGTCTCTCATAGTTGAAGTGTAGCTATGATGAAAATTACAGACCTCTCTCATCTGGCAATCTGGCAGATACATTCCTGGGAAACCCTTGCTGTGTGTGGCCGAGTGTTATAATATAATGTAATGATATAATATTGTTTGTCTGCATACTTTTAGTCCACTTTACTCTGTTCTCTAATGGTCAGGGCCCCCTACAGGACCACCACAGATCAGGTACTATTTGGGTGGTGGATCATTCTCGGCACTGCAGTGACACTGATGTTGGTGTGTTTTCCTGGTATGGTTGGATCAGACAGCAGTGCTCACAGGATGCTAGTGGCTGGACATTTTTGGTTGGTGGAGCATTTTCAGTCCAATAGGGACACGGGTGTTTAAAAACTGTGCTGCTGTGTCTGGTCCAGTCAGACCAGAGCAACACACTAACACACCACCACCACATCGGTGTCACTGCAGTGCTGAGAATGATCCACCACCCAAATAGTACCTGATCTGTGGGGGTCCTGACCGTTGGAGAACAGAGAAAAGGGGACGAACAAAGTATGACTTGGTTATGATCCTCCTTCAGTCACAAGAAGCTTGAACAGGAATGGTGTTTTTGGAAGTGTAGAGCAAATTAGAGCAGCTGTTGTGCAGTATTAGTTCCACATTGTTGTCTGGTGACTTTCAGTCCGACTGCAGATATTATGGACAGTTTATTTACTGTATGCATTCTAAACAGTGATTTATTTACCTGAATACTATTCCTTAATTAGTCCTTGTTTTTTGACTTGTTGGTGTGCAGGTGAGTGTGACCTGAGCACTCTGTTGTCCGAAGCCTTTGTACGCTTCTTTGTGGAACTGGTGGGTCATTACCCGCTCCACATCAACGACACGGGGTACGGCGGCGTCCGTGAGCTCAACAGAGAAACGTTCAGAAAGTCTCATCCATCCCGAGGAGTGCGCCAGTTCCTCCAGCTCTTCATGGACACGCAGATGTTCGCCGGCTTTATCCAGGACCGAGAGCTCCGCAAGGGGGGCGTCAAGGGTGCGTGAATACTCTGCTTTACTTGGAACAGTTCTGTAAATCTGTATGGATAAGTCAATCAGCAGAAAGGTGCTGGCAGATGGATGTGGTGAGCGTTGCGTGTTCCTTTGTGGCCATGCTCTCGCTATGACAGTCTGCCAGCACCTAAGAGTCAAATGGAGGCACTCGCAGACCTGTCCTCCCTTGACGGTGAGGTCGGACATGCTGGGGTATATCGACTGAGGAAAACTAATGATTAAACTGGAACAGCCATGTTGCTGTATTTATTGGAATAGCCATTTGTCACAGAAGAAACACTGCATTCTCCAGATTCTGATCTACAGTGTGAACTGCTCTGCATACCTGGCAGGATGATAGAAAATATAGAGATTAAGTGAGAAAGTTACACACAAGCATACAGAGATCACATTTGTAATGCTTGCAGAAATCAGAGACACAGGACAGTCAGGGTGCATTAACTTAAAATTAAACAATGTACAGTAATTTATCTTCAGCTGTTAGTTTAATTAACTAACTTGCACAGGTTTATAAGCCCTCAAGAGTTTGTTTTTGTGGGTTTTCCTATGAAAAATTATTTTTCAGTTAGATTTGTTAGGGTGGCACGGTGGCTCACGCTATCTCCTTACAGCGTCCTGGGTTCAATCCCAGTTCTTTCTCACGCAGCGCTTTTCAAATGACTTTTCAAATTATGCTCCTCTGTCCCTGCTTTGTTTTTGCAGTCCAGGCTGTTAGGAAAAACATTGACATTATTCGACATTATTAAACATTTAAAAATTCGGAAACACATCAGTAGTTTTCAAAACCCTACTAGACACTGGAATTGTACATTTTTAAAGGTTTTAAATGCTGAATGAAAACGTTCCTAGACTTCTAAGGGTACAATTACAATTTACATCAGGTTATGTAATGTATTTTTTTAAGAAGTCAGCAAAACATGTTTCAGCACTACAACAACTTCCAATCTAGATCTCTTTTTGTTGCTGTTGTTTTATCCAAATAGCTGTTTAGTTGGCATCTGCATATTCTTTTAACAAAGACATTGGTTTTGATCGGGGTGAGGTTCACATGACCAGGTCTTTCTTTAGAAGAGCTGAGTCAGACTTGGTCCATGAATCGACAACCTACACTCCTAGTTTAATCTGATTAATCTGCACCCCACCTTTGTAACGTTCGGTCAAAGTGACTTAAAATTGAGCAGAGCAGTTGGTGATTAAGGGCCATGTACTCTGTGCACAAACAAGCTCTGAACGTCGCTTCAGACAAGAGGTTTAAGTAGCAGAGGGTGTGATTACAGAAATGTGGAACTGGTGAGAGGAATCAGTACAGCAGCAGGTCACTGGTCACTAAAAACTCTTTAACTGCAGCCTGTTGCCTTCACTATCCTGCACCAGTCCGTACAGACGTGTTCAGTTGTATATTTATATTTAGTCATTTAGCAGGTGCCCTTCTCCAGAGCGACTTACAACTGATACAGTCTTACAGTCCAAGCAACTGTAGGTTAAGGGTCTTGCTCAAGGACCAAACAGTGGCAGCTTGGCAGAGGTGGGATTTTTGAACCCTGGACCTTCTGGTCCATAGTCCATGTTGACTCACCTGGAAAGCCCAGTATCATCCGCCTCCTCACTGTAATAGGACCGAGCTGGGTTAGCTTAGCTCTTATCCTGACACTCATCCCTTTCAGTAACAGCTTTACAGTAAGTATTACTCTAGAACCTGAGCTTATCTACACACTTTATGGCTGACTGAGGTAATTTGACTACCGCTGTTGGCATACACCTTTTTGTGGCTGTGGTACCATTGTGCTGGTACTTCTCTCACACCGGGAGGGACTCGCGCCCCACAAAATGCAGTTGTGATGCATTCCTCGCACTAGCCATAGTTGCATTGCTGCCGCACCATATGTTGCTAACCACAAGAAAAACTGTAGATAGTTGGTATGGAATTCCAAATAGTTGCTAGGTGGTTGCTATGGTATGGGATGGTTGGTATGGGAACATTTCTGCTTCAAAAGGTGTTTGGCTTTGGATCATTTCTCTATTGATTTCTGGTTTTGAAGAACAAAGTATTTCCCCCATTCATTTTTAAGGGAAAAAATATTTCCACCAAAAAAGTGGCTATTGAGACAGGCCAGCGACTAAAAATCTGTATGCAAGTGCATGTAGCATGTACATAACAAGCAATCTGCAGGACTGGTTGCACGTGATAAAGATCAGGGACATTGAACAAAACAAAATCTTACATGCCATACAAAAGAGTTAATGTAAATCAGTCCTGTTCTTGAGCTGTTCTTCTGGAACCAGTTCTAATCTCTAATCTCTAACAAAAGTTTAGTTTATAAGAGCCAGCCAAAAGCAACACAGGAATTGAATCCTCCAGAGCCCAGGCTTCAGTGAGTTAACCAATAGAGTAAGTGTTTTGCACTTTCAATCCATTACTCACTAAATTACGAGATTTTCCAACACATTATTATAAAATAAACTTTGCGCTAATGATTTTGGCCATCTGTAGGTTATTGTAAGTGTTTTAAACAGTAACTAACTTATCATGAGGCGGAATCTCCATCTACATGCACCATAATGTAACTGCAGTCATTTAAGGTGGACCAGAAAATGAAAATAAGAAGCCACCTTTAGCCTTGTCTCCACTATGATACACCAAACACTCGTTAAACTGCCCAGTTCATGACATATTCAACTTGTGATGGATTTCTCAGAACATCGTAAATCTGGGAGCTCCTGTACAATACAACAACATTAATGCATTATTAATTAATGCCTTATACAGTGTGGATTTTCTGGGGATCTGGAACGGATTCATTCAATTTATAATATACCTTATGGGAAAAATTTGCTTGGTACTCGTCATTTGCGGTTCTTGGCAAGCCTCCTATTGTCATCTACGCCACCCAAGGAGGTTGGGTCCCTTTTTGTGTCTTGGTCCTCCCAAGGTTTCTTCCTCGTAACGCTTAGGGAGTTTTTCCTTGGCACTGTCGCCCTAGGCTTGCTCAATTTGCTTTGAGACAATGCTCCATTGTAAAAGCGCTATATAAATAAATCTGACTTGACCTTCTGGGACGAATTAACAACGAGAACCGTGGTATCACTGCATTTCCTTGCCACTGTCGCCCTAGGCTTGCTCAGTTGGCCATGTGGGCCTGTAAAGCTGCTTTGAGACGATGATATGTTGTAAAAGGCACTCCAAAAATAAATCTGTTTTCAACTCTGAGTTCAAGACCGTTTTGGTGTACTGTCAGCCAAGAATTTAATATTTCTATCACTGGTACAGGCGTGTCATGTGTTTATATTAAATCCAGTTATTGACCGACCTGGTTTCTCTGTTATCGCATTAGTGTCTGTAAGTCTGAATCAGATCTTGCCATTATCAGGTTATTAAGCTGTCTGCTTACACTGATTTTGTTGGATCCGATTTCTTGATTTCTCAGGTCTGTTTGAGGTGCGAGCAGCGGAATACCTCGCATCCTGCTCCGAGCCGGAACCCAGCGGAGTCAACAAATTCCTCAAGGGCCTGGGTAAGACGGTTGCTGCACCTTTACTGCAAAAGGAAGCCTTTTTTGTTCTTTGCCTGACAGTCTGTTGTGCTTGCAGGAAACAAAATGAAGTTTCTGCAGAAGAAGTGAGAGACGGCCTAAGCATAGAAGCTCAGAGTCACGGGCCGTGCCAGAGCCGTGAGTCACCGCAGTGATTCTTCTCCCGAGAGAGAAACTGACCCGGCGGGTGGAGCCCAACCGGAGTCCGGACCGCTCTCGTTACGCCCTGACAACACCCCCCGGTGCGGGAGTGCCTGTGCAATTGCTTTCAGCTCCAAAACTGGAGATACATTTGTTTATAATCAAGCTGCAACGATGGACAGAGTTTGAGCTGGGAGTAAAGAGGGCATGTGTGTCATATCGGGGTGTAGAGGAGATTATAGCAGGAGTCAGGATTATGAAGTAGAGCTGATAATTGTTCTGTTCAGTGAGTGTTACAAAAGAAAAGTGTTGACCGTTTTGATTTTAATGATGGCTTTCTAAACAGGACAGAGGTTTTCTGTAGCAAAGTATAGAGGCTTGTGCTAAGGTTGGCCATCTAATGATATGGGTTCTGATCCCTGCTGGTCCTGGAGAGGGCCGAGTGCAAGTGTGGTCTGGATTTGGGTAGGGGTTACCGACGAGCCTCCCCTTCCTCAGAAATGTGATGTCCAACCTGGCCGGAAAGCACCTCTAGAACCCGAACCCAGGTCCCTGTAGTGATGGGCTAGCATATTAAACAGTCCAGAGTCTGAGGGGTCCAGACATAGGAGCTACAAAAGTAACCTCGACCCTGTGAAGGACTTCCAGCCGTGTCCTACATTTTGCGAGTACAAACCCTGGGCTACAAGAGCCTTGGCTAGGAAAAGCGTTAAAGCTTAAAATACGAACCCAAATGTCTCTGTGTTTGTCTTAAAGGTAAAGGTCGTGTTTTTCCTTTAGAAAATCAGCCATGTATTCATTCGCTCAGTGACTGGGGTTCGAATCCCAGCAGTGAGTTCTGGCCAGGTGGGGTGCCATATAGGACTAATTGGCTGAGGGAGAGGAGGTGAGACAACAAAAAACATTTTGCACCCTTAAAACCTATGCACAAGACTCTAAATGAAATGAAGAGGTGGTTGTAATCTTCAGACATGGTGTATTTATAAGTCCTCTGAGGCACACTGTTCATGCTTCTCGACAGTTTTGAAAATATTCTTTTTATCAGTTCGCCTCGCCTTTTTACAGACTTTTATGTGGATTCAATTGCAAAGACATATTTTGAGTACTTTTACATTTTTATATGATACAGACTTGTATGTGTTCTGTGTATAACCACGAAGTGTTCTGTGGAACGTCGAAATAAAATGCTTTAATTTGTAGGAAACGTGTTTTGCAGCCTTTTCTGGTCCAGTTTGTTGAACGCAGCACTTTTTTATATTCTCCAGAACACCGTCGGCGCTAAAACGCACTTCTACAGAGCAAGACCGCAGAAGAAAACGATTTCCTACCCGTATTCAGGCATGGCGTCTCTACTAGGATTGGTTAAAAACCTCAGCATGGGCCCTGACTAAGGCTGTGTTTCAAATGGCGCCATACGCCCTACTAACTAACTCATAAGCTTCATAAGTGTTCTGCATTTTCTAGGCTTTACAATTTGGATACTAGGCTACTGTACCAAACTAAAAGTCTGAATAAGATGGATGCTCTACATTCGTGTTTCAGAAATAAATTACAAAATAGCACAACTCTGAATTTTTATCACTACGTAGTGTATAATGTGGTTTGGAACACCACATAGTTTTTTTTAATAAGATTAGCAATGCCTTGAGGTATAGAAGACGCCAGAATAAAGCAATAAATTGCACTAAATCCTGCAACACACTAGAAGCACACTAGATTTGCCTAGGTTGTGTTCCAAACAATCCCGTTTTCCCTATTCACTTCAAATTAATCATGAGCTTTTTAAGTGCTCTGCGTCTCCTACGGTTTATAATTTGGATGTAGTCCACGTATTAGCAAAACTAATACGAATAATAATGAATATAGTGTGATGTTGGACACATCTAGATACAACTAATCAACACATAACAGCTCTAGAACTGTATAAAAACTCCCTGGGTAAATCAAAATCCCTAAATTACACTACTAACATGAAAAGTAAACATTTAAGTGTATTAATTAGCTACTTGTCCTGAGACAGAGAGCGTTAAACTGGACAAGGGCTGTGTCACAAATACCCCCAAATTTATAATCTTCTGTTAGGGAGCACGAGTTATAAAATAGCTAATCTTAGTTCACTACGTTTTGAATTGAGTGTCGTTTGGACGCAGCCTAGGAAAACGATACGTTACAGCTACAGAGATGTATGAAACATGCCAGAATAAACCAATAAATTAAACTACAAACATAAAAAGTTTGCATTACGTGTCCTTTTATAGTTCACTACGTTTTGAATCAAGTGACTTAAACCAAGCGCTGAAATGGATTAGGGCTGTGTTCCAAACAGGGCGATACTAGCCACTGCCTAAATGATGACATTTATACGTGTTCTCCATTTCCTGGACGTTAGAATTTGGACACTAACCTACTGTAGTGCACTAAAATATGCTGTACATTAGGGAGCATGAATAAAACAAAATCCTAAAATATAATCTTGTAAAACAGACACTATGTAGAGAATGAACTGTCGTTTTGGACGCAATCTAGGTTTTATAAGGAAAACGATGCGTTAGAGATAAAGATGTGTAAATTATGCTAGAATAAACGAGGCATAAAAATAAAAGTAAGTGTCTTATGTGTAAGTGAGTGAGGAAACACTGGTCTATGCAAATGAAGCTCAGTCAGTTCCCCTCTAGCGCCTGAGACGAGGGTTTGTCGCAATACGGGTGCAAAAAGTACTCCCGGCGCTAGCATGCTGTCCTGTGTTGGTTGTTGAATGGAAGATGGCTGGAGCTTCTTCGGTAGCGGGGGAAGTGTTTGTTGATGCTTTACCTTATTTTGATCAGGGTTATGATGCACCCGGAGTCAGAGAAGCTGTAAGTATTTAATTAAGTATTCTTTTGTTATACAGTTTAAATGCGGTGCTTTGTAAAAAGTTGCTATCTGAAGCTACTTTGCTAAGTGGTTAGCAGGATAGCTAATGAATGGTGTGTGGTGCTTGTTATACTTTTAGAAGAAAATAGTTGTAAGTGCTTCCTCATGTAAATAATCAGAAGGACGACAAAAGAAATATAACATGGATTATGTTTGGCGTAAACTGCTTTAAGAACATGCCTTAGAACAGGTCGGGTTTACGTGATTACGTACATCTAAGTTATGTTGATGAGTTTGTAGTATTAAGTGTCTGGGTTTGTAAGTCCCATCTCCATTTGTCACACAGCAGCATTTACAGCATTTAGCAGACGCCCTTATGCAGAGCAATTTACAACTGATACAATCTTACAATCCAAGCAATTGTAGGTTAAGGGTCTTGCGCAAGGACCCAAAGGTGGCAGTTTGGCAGAGGTGGGATTTGAACCCTGGACCTTCTAGTCCAGAGTCCAGTATCTTAAGGCTAGGCTACCACAGTCTACTTTGTAGTTCTACAATTACAGACTGTAGTCCATCTGTTTCTCTACATATTGTTGGTTCTCTGGACTGTGGTAGCCTAGCGGTTAAGGTACTGGACTCTGGACCAAAAGGTCCAGGGTTCAAATCCCACCTCTGCCAAGCTGCCACTGTTGGGTCCTTGAGCAAGACCCTTAACCCACAATTGCTTGGATTGTAAGACTGTATCAATTGTAAGTCGCTCTGGATAAGGACGTCTGCTAAATGCTGTAAATGTAAATGTAAAACTCCAGCAAAACCGCTGGAGTTTGTAAGTGACCAGGGCTAAACTTCAAGCTTGTGCAGAATCTCCTGAAGGATGTTATTCCAACAAGATTTCATAATATTCCAAAGAGAATAATCTGACATTACTGAATGCTTGGCTTTCTCCATCTTTAAGTGCACCCATCAGTCAGCACAACCTTAGCTTCGTGGTTAAGGTACTGGACTATGGACCAAAAGGTCCAGGTTTCAAATCCCATCTCTGCCAAGCTGCCACTGTTGGCTCCTTGAGCAAGACCCTTAACCCACAATTGCTTGGATTGTAAGACTGTACCAATTGTAAGTCGCTCTGGATAAGGGCGTCTGCTAAATGCTGTAAATGTAATGTAATGTGAACAACCTTGATCGTCTTGGGTTTCAACTTTCCTTAAACACTGTGTGCTTGCAGGCTGCTGCACTGGTGGAGGAGGAAACTCGGCGATACAGACCTACAAAGAATTACCTGAGCTACCTTGCAACTCCTGACTTTTCAGCTTTTGAAGTAGGTTCTGTCAGATTTTTACTTGTTCCACTTTCAGATGCTTCCCCCACAACCCTTCTAATCAGGGATTCGTTATTTCAGCCGTGTTCACTGCTAACAGGTTCATGGAATCTCCATTTAAAAACGCTGGCAGTACTGAACACCACACTGGCTCTCCATCACATTTTCAGAGATTTCCACATCCCCAGCACAGACCCAACAACCTTCTGCTCAACCCATTTAAAACAAATTCCATAAAGAAATGATTTGCTGACTTTGGTGGAGAACTTGTTGGTACCAAGTAGGGGTGTAACGATGCATCGCGATGCAAAAATGTCATGGTCACGATGTAATAACCGAGATATCTAGTGCCTTCCTTCTCTGTATGGAGATCTAATGTCGTTGCATTCTTTGAACACCAGAGGGCACACTCGTACATCGTACAGGGCATCTCTTCCTTCCTATGTTTTACAATGGAACCGGAAGGGAATTGGGATGTGTAAAGATATCTGTATAGCGCTTTTTACACTATGTTGATGCAAAATGGCGTTTAACAAACTGGGCATGATAACGGTCTCATTTTCATTTTAAGATAGCACCTAGTTATTTATATTTCTAGTTTTAAGTGACTGAGGTTTTTGTTTAAAAGATTATACAAGAAATGTGCGTTGTTTTCACTTCAGAAATAAAAAGGAATGTATTTTACTGTATGTAAAATAAGTGATTTGTGAGAAAATCGTGATCGAATTGGGAGTGTATCATTACACCCCCTAGTAACTGTTAATTTGGTTTTAGGGAGTAACTTCAAAGTAATGTGATTACTTTTTCTAGGAAGTAATGAGTAAAGTACTTTTTTCATTACATTTTGAAAGTTTAATTGGTTGGTTTTTTTTTTATAACTACCGCCTCACTGTTACAAAGCAGGGGTGGTAGTTAAGGAAGGGACTTTGGTAGCCTAGTGGTTAAGGTGCAGGACTATGAACCAGAAGGTCCAGGGTTCAAATCCCACCTCAGCCAAAAGCTGCCACTGTTGGGTCCCTTAACCCTTAACCCACAATTGCTTGGATTGTAAGACTGTACCAATTGTAAGTCGCTCTGGATAAGGGTGTCTGCTAAATGCTGTAAATGTAAAGCATTTATTAACTTAATTAGCCACTATGGAGGAGGGAATCTCCAAGGCCCTCTAGCCGTAGGACGGATTTTTGCGTACACGTTTTTGCTCTAATGTGATCTAATGTTTCTAATTGTACACTTGGCAACAGCTGATGAATCCTGATTATCTGTATTTAGACAGAAATCATGCGGAATGAATTTGAGAGGCTTGCTGCTCGACAACCCTTGGAGCTTCTAAGCATGAAGAGGTAAGGAACTCTGAAAGCTTGACCCTGAGTGTAACTACAGTGGTGCTTGAAAGTTTGTGAACCCTTTAGAATTTTCTATATTTCTGCGTAAATATGACCTAAAACAGCATCAGATTTTCACAAAAGTCCTAAAAGTAGATAAAGAGAACCCAGTTAAGCAAATGAGACAAAAATATTATACTTGGTCATTTATTTATTGAGGAAAATGATCCTACATATTAATGAGTGGGAAAGGCGAGTGCCATAGATAATCACAGCCATGATGTTTTTCGAGATAACGCACAACATCAAGTGTTCTGTTGCTTCAATACAACAGGTTTTTTACACCAAAGTAAATCAGAGAAGCCCAAATTTTGTACTGAATATGCTTCAATATTGACAGTACCTTCCTCCGAAAAGTAGGTTCACAATAAGTGAGTTCAAAACAATTCCCTACCCTGCTGTAACACAGTATACTACAAAAGGCACATGGTTTGTATAACACTACAGAGCAACATGTAAGGAAGAAAAGGGACTAAAATTAAAATGAAAATTCATTAAGAATTAAACGATAGAATTTAGTTAATTATTGGGGTTGTTCTGTTATTTCTAAGTCATGTGTTTGTGTGCATAAAGATTGTCGTTACTTGGCAATGCATCAAGTCAAGTCAGATTTATTTATATAGCGCTTTTTACAATGGAGCATTGTCTCAAAGCAACTTTATAAGTTTAAATTATCTCCTAATATCTACGTCCAATCCCAAATTGAGCAAGCCTAGGGCGACAGTGGAAAGGAAAAACTCCCTGAGTGTTATGAGAAAGAAACCTTAGGAGGACCAAGACTCAAAAAGGGACCCAACCTCCTTGGGTGGCGTAGATGATAAATCTAAGAATGAATCTAAAGTCATGGAGTCAAAGTTCAAATAAAATGTGAAGTATGCACATCGGCATTAAGTGGCCCGATACACAGAGTCACTCTAGGGTTCTGAGTGTAAGCAGGAAAGTCGTTGGCGGCACTTCGACCCCAAGATAACCAATGGAGGGTGAGGGTTACTGCCCCCTAGTGTGGCCTGGGTGTAATGGGACTGGAGCTGATGACGGAAGCAGCTTGAGTGAAGCTGAAGGGGATGAACATCATGTGTGGGGCAGGAACTGGTACCGGAACACAGCTCGGAGAGAAAACAGAAAACAGTGGAGTGCTACCATTTTTGTGGGGAAAACCGTTGCTGTTATCACAAATATCAGTGAGAATGCTTCTCAACCAGTCTGTTTGTAAGGTCGGACCTAAAACTCTATGTATGAGTAAAATGTTGTTTCATTAAAACCTAGGAGGAGATAAGACAGGTTGAGTTTTTCTTTTGTTTTTGTTTCTGTGTTCAGAAAAACTATTGAACCCCATCTGACATCAAATGTAGTGGTTTAGACTAAGAATAAAAGTGACTGTTCCTTGAGGATTCCACTACCAATACTGCATGGTAACATGAATACATCATGGTTAGAAAGGTGCTTTCAGACAACCTCTGGGAACATTTCAGAAAGATCTCAGACACTTTAACTATCCCCTAGTATTGTTAAGTGCATTATTAAGAAGTGGAAAGTGTAGGGCGCCACCAGCACCTTTCCCCAATTGGGCTGTCCATCCAAACTGCATGATCAAGCTAGGAGGATATTGATCAGGAAAGCTACCCAAGAGCCTGGTGGTCTTTATAAAAGTCTTTATAGCTTAGAATGCTCGGCCTTATTTAGTCTGATACACAGTCACTTTAGGATTTTGTGTCCTTGAGCTGAAGCGGAGGAACATCTTAGTGTGTGGGCTAGAGCTGGTACCAGAACACGAGTTCAGAGAGAATAGAGAAAATGTAGTTAGCTATTGTTAAGAGCATTTGAACCACTGATACAAAGTGGAGTCTCATGCTTATGCACTTGCAGTATCAGCCGTTCAACCATGGTCTGTTAATAGAGACACAAACTCCAAAAAAGGACACAAAAGTGACTGTTTCGGACTAAATAATGGCGATATGCATATTTGTGTTGTTCTAGTCAGTATTTTTCCTCACTATTGGCTTAAGCTATAGCGTTTGTTTTCTAAGTTATTGTACTCTTCATATTTCATTTTCTCAAAAATGTTAATCTACATGTTATTTTTTCTTTATTATATTTTTAGATATGTTATCTCTGTTAATATTTTTCGTTTCTGTTATTTATGAACTTATTTTACTATGAATTTATTAATTATATAACGTAGTTTCATTTTCACTTATATTATCTAAGTCGCCCAAGGAGGATGGGTTCGTTTTTTTTCAGTCTTGGTCCTCACAAGGTCGCTTTCTTATAAGATTTAGGGAGTTTTTCCTTGCCACTGTCAGTTTGGTATTGGCCTTATAATTTAGAAGATGGTCTAAAATTGTAGAGTTGCTTTGAGACAATACTTGTTTGTAAAAAGAAATTGCCACACTAAGTTGTGCTTCTGATGTTGACTGTCAAAGGGTTTTATGGACCGATGTGGCCAAGACTGAACCTTCTCAGACTGGCAGAGATAGTAGGTGGCCAGATCTTGCCATAGAAAGTCCGCCATCTGCTGGTGAAAAGAACTTGTCACCATCGAAAGGCCACAACCCTTGTTTCTTCAGTGGGTTGGCAAAAAGGCTGGGAAATGTGAGGGGGTAGGAAGAGGGGTGATAAATGCATTTTGTTTCTTTCAGATCAAATAAATGCAAATTGATTATGTCGTTTAATCGTTTCAAAGTACAAATATGGTTCTGCAGATGGGAGGATCTTAAGAGTCCTTTAAAGTAACAAATCTCTAGGTTGTGTGTCGTCGTTTAGTGTGTTCATTCAGTGTACCGATCCAGCTCTTTTGTAATGTACTTCAGATACGAGCTCCCTGCCCCATCATCAGGCCAGAAGAACGACATGACAGCGTGGCAGGATTGCGTGAATAACTCGATGGCCCAGCTGGAACATCAGGCGGTGCGCATAGAGAACCTGGATCTGATGGCACAGTACGGCATCAACGCCTGGAAAGTGTCTAATGAGTATGTCTGAAACACTGTTCGTTCTCAACCATTCTGTCGAAAATGTTGTGCCTCCTGCCTCATATTGTTTTTGTTGTTTGTGTTAAACAGTAACTTGGCTTTCATGATAGAAAATGCACAGAAGGTGCTGCAGAATATTCGGTAAGTAACTTTTATGCATCCCAATGTGATATAAAAAAAGTAGTGATGGATGATGTATGTATTTTTTGTCGTCATCGGTCTAATATTAGAATTTTAGCTGATATTACAACAGATATTTCTTATATACAGTGGGGAAAAAAGAGTATTTAGTCAGCCACTGATTGAAGTTCTCCTACTTAACTATAGTTCTCAACTATGAGAGACAAAATGAGAAAAAAAATCCAGGAAATCACATTGTAGGATTTTTAAAGAATTCAATTGTAAATCATGGTGGAAAATAAGTATTTGGTCACCCACAAACAAGCACAACTGTATACTGCCTGGCCAAAAAAAAGTCACACACTAATATTCCGTTGGAACGCCTTTACCTTTGATTACAGTACACATTTGCTGTGGCATCGTTTCCACAAGCTTCTGCATTATCACAACATTTATTTCTGTCCAGAGTTGCATTAATTTTTCCCCAAGATCTTGTATTGATGATGGGAGATTTGTTCCACTGCACAAAGTCTCCTCCAGCACATCCCAAAGCTTCTCAATGGGGTTCAGGTCTGGACTCTGTGGTGGCCAATCCATGTGTGAAAATGACGTCTCATTTCTCCCTGAACCACTCTTTCACAATCTGAGCCTGATGAATCCTGGCATTGTCATCTTGGAATATGCCCGTGCCATCAGGGAAGAAAAAATCCATTGGTGGAATAACCGGGTCGTTCAGGGTATTCAGGTAGTCAGCTGACCTCATTCTTTGGGCACATAATGTTGGTGAACCTAGACTTGACCAATTGCAGCAACCCCAGATCATAGCCCCGCCCCCACAGGCTTGTACGGTAGGCACCAGGCATGATGGGTGCATCACTTCAGCCGCCTCTCTTCTTACCCTGATGCGGCCATCACTCTGGAACAGGGTTAATCTGGACTCATCAGACCACATGACCTTCTTCCATTGCTCCAGAGTCCAATCCTTATGCTCCCTAGCAATGTTTTTTCCGGTTAGTCTCACTGACAAGTGGTTTTCTTAAAGTTACACAGCTGATAAGTCCCAGTCCCTCGAGTTCCCTTCGCATTGTGCCTGGGGAAATGCTCCTACTTTCACTATTAAACATATCCCTGAGTTCTACTGTCGTTTTTCTATGATTTGTTTTAACCAAACGTTTAAGTGATCACCGATCCCGATCATTCGAGGTTTTTTCTGACTGCATTCCTTCCTCGAAGATGATATTGCCCCATGGTCCTTCCCATTTTTAGTAATGCTTGGACAGTTCTTAACCTGATTTTAGTAGTTTCTCCAATCTCCTTAGATGTTTTCTCTGCTTGATGCATGCCAATAATTTGATCCTTCTGAAACGGATTAACATCTCTTTCATGCCCACAGGATGTGTCTTTTGATATGGTTGTTTAACAAATGAAAAGCTCCTCACTGCATCAGTTGGGGTTAAATAACTTGTTGCCAGCTGAAACATTTTCACCAATTCAGTAATTATCCGATGGGAGGCCTTTTTTTGACCTGGCAGTGTGTGTATATTATATATATACATACACATTTGATTTGATCAAGCAAAATATCTGATGGTGCTGACTTTATAGTTAATGTATGCAGTTCTGTTCTTTCTTGGTGCTCTTCAGTCATGAGTTCAAATCAGTTCTGATTTACTTATTTTTTTGCTATTTAAAATGGATTACTGATCCAGTTTTAACAGCAGGTCATATGTGGCTTATAATGTGAACTCTTTGTAAATACAAAACGGTTCAATTATTGGTTTTAATGTCGGTATCGGCCACAACAATGTGCAAATAATCGTTTATCATATCGGGCCAAGAAATTCAGTATTACCCAATACTATGTCTTTGTTCAAACTGCAGCTAAAAGTGTGACTGTGGGACAGAGATTTGTTTCATGACCGTGTGAATGGGAAAAGATACAATCGGTGCTTTTCATATTTGTACGTGGAACTGAAATCCAATAAGTTTCCCATCTGTGGCAATGTGGCCTCACTCTGAACTGTTGGATCAGAATTCAGTCTGTTATCTCAACAGGAATCCCCACTTCTTTTAAATGTGTCATTGGCCCATCACCTTTATATGTATTTGACATGAGAACATGAAGAACAGCTTTACAAAACTTTTGGGCAGTCAAACAAACTAAGTAGCTGGGGCCTGTCCCCTGTCTTTGGGAGCCTATATCTGGAATTCACAGGGCACCAATCCATTAGGGGGCTGGGTAGGGAACACTGTAACCCTTTGAGCGGATACATTACAGGTGGAGCTTCAGGTACTAACCCAATGGCCAACAGAAAAATAATAGTTCCTGTATTCTAGTTTCAGCTTTGTGCAGTGTCAGGACTTTAAGTCCCTACTCAGATTTTAGACCTCTTTCACAAATGTGCTTTACCCTGGACTTTACCAGTGACAGACTTGTAGTGAAAAAATAATTGAGTGGAAATCCTGGTGTATGACCTTTTACAGTTTTCTGTACAGAATTCTTCCACAAAATCTCCTCTTGTTACTTTGTTTACTCATTTATTTCTGCACTTTGAGATAACCAAGGTACAATTTCTTTACATTCCATCTCGGTCCTGATGCTAAAATTACTAGGTCAATACCTAATGATATGACTGGGTAATTACCAGGATGGCTGCCATATGACATCTAACCTCTCGAGTTGGCTGATTAAAGGTATTAGTGAACTGACTGCAGATCCAAAGGCACTTAGGGTTTTTAGCATTGGGTCAGTAATTGATATTATGGAATATTGTGATCATTTAAATAAGCACTGAAATGATCACTCTTTCATTTTGTTTAATATGCTTTCATTGTCTTTAAAATATCCTTGTTTTTATTTTTGCTTTCTTGCTTTTTCTTGTTGATCTTTGTTGGTCGGCCACTCCTGGGGAGGGTAACAATGGTTTTGAATGTCCTCCATTTGTACACAATCTGTCTGACTGGATTGGTGGAGTCCAAACTCTTTAGAGATGGTTTTGTAACCTTTTTCAGCCTGATCAACATCTCTTGCTGAGGTCCTCATAAATCTCCTTTGTTCGTGCCGTGATACACTTCCACACGTGTGTTGTGAAGAGCAGACTTTGATAGATCCCTGTTCTTTAAATAAAACAGGTGCCCACTCACACCTGATTGTCATCCTAATGATTTAAAACACCTGACTCTAATTTCACCTTCAAATTAACTGCTAATCCTAGAGGTTCACATACTTTTGCCACTCACTAATATGTAATATTGGATCATTTTCCTATTTAAATAAATGACCAAGTATAATATTTTTGTCTCATTTAACAGGGTTTTCTTTATCTGCTTTTAGGACTTGTGTGAAAATCTGATGTTTTAGGCCATATTTATGCAGAAATACAGAACATTCTAAAGGGTTCACAAACTTTCAAGCACCACTGTACAACATGCTTAAAGCTTAAAAACCTCTGATCTGCAGCATGTAACTAAAAAGTCATTTTCTGTTTTCACACTTGGAATTCTTCCCTGCTGAAAATAATGAGAAAAAAAATCCAGGAAATCACATTGTAGGCTTTTTAAATAATTTAATTGTAAATCATGGTGGAAAATAAGTATTTGGTCACCCACAAACAAGCAAGATTTCTGGCTCTCACAGACCCGTATCTTCTTCTTTAAGAGGCTCTTCTGTCCTCCGCTTGTTACCTGTATTAATGGCACCTGTTTTACCTCGTTATCTGTATAAAAGACACCTGTCCACAGCCTCAAACAGTCAGACTCCAAACTCAACCATGGCCAAGACCAAAGAGCTGTCGAAGGACACCAGGAAGAAAAATTGTAGACCTGCACCAGGCTGGGGAAGAGTGAATCTACAATAGGCAAGCAGGTTGGTGTGAATAAATCAGCTGTGGGAGCAATTGTAAGAAAATGGGAAGACATACAAGACTATTGATAATCTCCCTTGATCTGGGGCTCCACGCAAGATCTCAAATCCCGTGGGGTTCAAAATGATGATGAGAACGGTGAGCAAAAAATCCCAGAACTACAACGGAGGGACCTGATGGAAATGACCTGCAGAGAGCTGGGACCAAAGTAACAAAGGGCCTACTATCAGGAACACACTACGCCAAGAGGGAACTCGGGTCTTCCAGCATGACAATGATCCCCAAACACACCGCTCGGGCAACGAAGGAGTGGCTCCGTAAAAAGCATTTCAAGCTCCTGGAGTGGGCCTAGCCAGTCTCCCAGACCTCAACCCCCATAGAAAAATTTGTGGAGGGAGTTGAAAGTTCGTGTTTCCCAGCGACAGCCCCAAAACATCACTGCTCTATAGGAGATCTGCATGGAGGAATGGGCCAAAATACCAGCTACAGTGTGTGCCAACCTGGTGAAGACTTATAGGAAACCTTTGACCTCTGTTTTTTTGGCCAACAAAAGTTATGTTACAAAGTATTGAGTTGAACTTTTTGTGTATTTGACCCAAATACTTATTTTCCACCATAATTTACAATTAAATTCTTTTAAAAAAACTACAATGTGTGATTTCCTAGATTTTTTTTTTTTTTCTCATTTTGTCTCTCAAGTTGAAGTGTACCCTATGATGATAATTACAGACCTCTCTCGTCTTTCTAAGTTGGAGAACTTGCACAATCAGTGGCTGACTAAATACTTTTTTGCCCCACTGTACATGCTCTTAATACTTTATACTCTCTAATGATGGAGACACCCGCAAACGCAGTGTATATACCCAAGAAAATGAATAATTTGATCATTTAATATTAAAGTTTACGTCACATATTTCTGTGAGATTATTGGCTGGTTGCAAAGTAGAAATCTGATGAATGCCGGAGTCATGCAAACCCTGAGGATTCCCATTATCTGATTACTGAAGTGCATGTATACTCGTTGATCGGATTGCGGACAAGATCAGATTTTCTGCAGTTATCGGGTTAAGTACATGTAAACGCACCCATGCATGGTCTGAGAAATCAGAGTACAGAGCCAAAATCCATCCGGCTTTTTCTGATTTCTTAATCTGTTTCTAGGCCTTAATTCGATCTGAGAAATCGGAGTATGCTGTATACATGGTCACTTGACTAATCGGATAACTGCAGAAATCCAGTCATGATCAGATTATTAGGTGCATGTAAACGCCCTCAGTGTGTCAGCATCGTAATGCAGTTAAACGTACATGATCATTATGTACCCATCAGAAAAAATACATCTCACGTCCTAAGAAATTTTATTTTCCAAGTCTCTTGAGTTTTTTTTGTATAGAAATATCAACTTCAAGTTCATTCGCGTGCTCATTTTTAAGCAAATGATGCAACGGGTAGAACGAAGATGCAGACAGTATTTGAAATGTAAATTCCACCAAATACATTTCAAAACTATTTGAAATGTAAATTCCACCAAATTGTTGCGTCATATTGTTGCACTGTGTGTGAGGCTGTTTTCATGCCAAATGTTTGAATAGGAGAATGCCGGTAAATTACTGTATGCAAGTGTGAATGATGCAATTACCGGCAAGGATAGCCTGGTTTTTGAAAATGAAAGGGGCTGTAGTCTGTGTGATAATGGAGTTTCAGTCACTTTTGTCTGAGTTGCACTTGCTGTAATGTTTAGAACTGATGTCAGTGGCCAGGTGTGAACATGTCGCCAAGAGGTGTGAAGATTGTAACTCTGATGTAAGACCTATGTGGTTTGTCTGGATTCACAGTGTGAAAGCAGTACCACAGCTTTTAAGTACCAAATCTCAGCCTCCCTCCTCACATTTCAGATAGATGCTCAGTGTACTTACATGCATGCTAGTAATCCAGTCATTAGGTTTCATCATTTATCTCCAAACATCCCAACAGAGTAGACCTGTGTACACACATCCTTACAAAAGAATAATAATGATCCATTGAGAGTGTAAATACATGTATTTTATTCATTTTATTTACAGATTTTTTTTCCAGTGAGCCTGTTGTTTTAATTTTACAACCCCAAATCAGAAAAGGTCGGGACTGTATGGAAAACTAACATAAAAATATATGCAGTGTTCCTTACATTTCCTGTGGTTTTATTTCATTGCAGACTGTATGAACAAAAGATATTTCAGGTTTTTCTGGTCAACGTCATTTCATTTCTTGTTAAAAATCCATTCCTACATTTCAGGCCTGCAACACAGTCCAAAAAATTGTGTATTTAACATATGCAAGTTGTATTTTGACAAACTGCACAAGCCTTGCACACCCCCTGTGATTTTCTGGTTCCCCCTGTGGCAACACTGGCACCTTGAGTTGGGAACCATGAATGTACTTGATACTCATTTCTTAATGGCCTTGGTCATGCCCTGTCTGAGTCATATCCGCCTTAATTAAATCTATGAGGAACTTTTATCTAAGAAAATAACATATAAAAGACGTGGATTCATTGTAAAATGCCTGTTTTGGATAAGTGATCAGTTCCTTAGAGAATGACCATTATAAACTTGCTCAGATACAACCAGTCTCCTTTCAAATGGCCATCATTCATTCTACAATGCATCATCAATTGTAGCAGTGTTAACAAGTTCACAATAAAACCGACTGTTCCTTGGTCATGGCAACAGAATTCACCATAGTTGGAAAGGTGCTTTTAAAAGGCCTCTGGGATAAAGTTATGGAAGGCACAAGTTAGGAGAAGAATACAAAATACATCATAAGCTTTAATTAAGCTTGAGTATCTTTCAAGCATTATTATGAAGTGAAAAATGTATGGCACCAACAGCATCCCAGCCTTAGTTGGGCCATCTCTCCAAACTGGATGACCTAGACAGGATTGAGTGTTTTTGGCCTGTGATGTTGAGATTTTGTTCTGTGTGTGTGACGACAATCTCACCAGCGTTACACAAAGCTGGCCAGTATTGCAGGATGACAAGAAAATTATTTAGACAAATTATTATTAGAGTGTGCTTTGCTCTTCTGTTTCTATGTGCCAAAAAGTTATAAGGACAGTTAAGACCAAGGTTTTGGACTAAAACCCAAGCGCTATGTTTAGCAAAAACCAGCTTGTTTTTCTTCAGCTGGAACTGGGCAGTGGATTAGGATTGAAGGGACAATGGATGCCGCCAAATTCACCCAAATGCATGAGGTAAACCTGCGGCCTTGTGCGAGGCAGCTGAAGACGAGCAGGTGGTTCACCTTCCAGCACTACAGCTACTCTTAACACACCACCAAAAAAACAAGTGGGTTAAGGATGAGAAGGCATCCGTTCTTGAGTGGTCAAGTCAGAGACCTGACCTAAATCCGAATGCTGCTCATCAATGAAAATTCGACTTATCCTGAGACAATTCTGAGAAGAAGCATGGGCAAATATTCCCCAGTCTAGGTGTTCAAAGAAGGCAGAGACGTAGTCAGACTGGCTGTAGTTCTAGCAAAATATGGCTCTGTGGAGCTGAGACTTGGAATTGAGTCACTTGAATAGCTCAAACAGCGATTTGAGACTTGACTTGCACATGAGACTCATCTTTATTTCATGTAATTAAAAAAAATCTTAATATATTTTATTTGCTTTCATTTGGCAGAGATGGGATTTGAACTCTGGACCTCCACAGTCCAGTACCTTAAACACTAAGCCACCTCAGTTCCACTAGATATTTGTTGCAGGTATTGACAGCATTACTAAAGCAGTTTAAGAAGAGAAAGCTTTTTATGGAGTATATATTTTAATCAAAACAACACAAGAATGGTTGCCTGAACAGCGACTTGAACCCTGGACCATCAGATTAAAGGTTTGATGCTAGAAAATCTGATGTTGAGATTATTTCAGAGAATCTCTGCTATGAAGTATTTAATCAGCTGATCACTTTTCCAACTCTGATATTCTGGGTCTTTATTTTTTTGTTAATTGTTAGAACTGTAGCCCTTTTCTTGTTACTTATGTTGTAATGGTAAATGTATAAGTGAATCTGTAAAGGATAGTTTAGTGGGTTTTAATTTTTTATGTTTTTTTTATACATCTTTTATGATTGTGTCCTTAATTACTTATCTTAATGGCCTTACTCGTATCTGAACCTTGCTCACATCCCGGCATTTCTCACATCCCAGCCTTAGTCACATCCCAGCCTTACTCGTATCCCAGCCTTACCCGTAACCCGGCCTTAGTCATATCCCAGCATTACTTATATCTTAATGGCCTTACTCGTATCTGAACCTTGCTCACATCCCGGCCTTAGTCACATCCCAGCCTTACCCGTAACCCGGCCTTAGTCATATCCCAGCATTACTCATATAACAGCCTTAGTCACAGCACGGCCTTACTCACATCTTAGCCTTAGTCACACAGAAACGTCTCCGCCAGATTGCTACACTTCCTTGGCCTGCCTGTCGCCAGGATTTATCACCAAACGAGCATTTATGGAACCAGCTAGAACTCCAGCTTTGGCAACATCCGAGGTTGGGGTGCATGGTCTAAAGACCCAGCTGCAACATCTGTGGGCAGATGTGTCACATGATTCGATATGGAACCTGTATGGCTTCGTGCCATATCGTATCTCATCTTGTATCCAGGCTAGAGGCAGCCTTACAGGGCAACTGGAGCCTCCTTTCTATTGAGTTTCCAGAATAAATGCATCCGTTCACTCTAATATTGTAATCACTTGCATACATCATCATTACATTCACACACAAAGTTTCTTTCGATTTTTTATTTTTTGTCAACGAGTGTACGTACTTGTAATCATTCATGTTTACATCCAGAGGTTAATCTGTTTAACACTGTTTGTCACCGTTGTTCCAGAAAACAGATTCAAGACTTGAACTGGCAGAGGAAGAACGATCAGCTTTCAGGAGGAGCCAAACTACGAGAACTCGAGTCCACGTGAGTGTAGCAGTTTTTGTAATGCTTGTTTTGTTTGATCAGCTGACTCTTGTTCTGACTCTGCCTTTGTTATCATGGACAGCTGGGTGTCTCTGGTGAGTAAGAACTACGAGATTGAGCGTGCCCTCGTGCAGCTGGAGAACGATGTGGCTCAGATGAAGCAGCAGCAGGGAGAGGAGAATAAGGAGAACATCCGACAGGACTTCTAACGTGACGGGCCCGTCCAGCACAATCTGGAAAAGCAGATGAAGACGCTGTCAAAATCGAAGGTCTGCAGAAGAGACATTTCAGTGAGCAGCATGGAGTCTAAACACCTGAGATGTTTGTGACCACACCAGACGTCTTTTTTTGTGTGAATTAATTAGGTTTGTATTTTTTGAGTTGTATAAATGTGAAGCAATCATTCAGACTTTGTATTTTTATGGAATAAAGTTTTGCTTTGTTCAAAACTAATTGCATTTTTTTTTTTTAATAAACAGTGGTTTTTAGAAAAAGTTTCAGTGGCACAAACGTCATGAACTCATGAAGTAATGCTTAACGTTCATGTTCTACCTTAATTACTACCTGAACGCACATATTGCTCCTGCATGAAGGCACATGCTCACTTTATGCCTAATCATGATGACTCATGATGTATTACGTGTATGAATTCATGTTTTCAAAAATCATCACGACCGTGTCCTGTTTTTGAAAGAGTAGGTCTTATGCAAGACTTGTATGCAAATCATACGCACAACTTTAGACACCCTTGGTCAAATTACATTGTGGTGATTTGCTTATGTAAAGGAGTTTACAAAATCTCAGCGTGGAACCATTTGTTTATTTGTATAACCTTTTGGGGGAAAATGTGCCATTAAACCATTTCCGTTTGCAAGTTTGGGCACCTCAACCATTTAATTCACTTGATCCACTGGTGTTTTTGTAACTTGATTGACTTGTTAGGCTTTAATCCATGTTAGGTGTGGACAGTTCCAGAGTATAATCAATTAAGAGTCTCGGTTTGTTGTGCTCACTTTTGTACTCAGTTGATAGAGGACCTGAGATTTCACAAAGCAGAACAGGGCTGTAAAAGGAGATCAGTATATTGCCTTGCCTTAACAACTCTTGCTTGCAAGTTCTGCTGTTTGTAATGGGATGTTTGAGAAGGTAAGATCTGGAAGACCAAGAAGACAGAACTGCTTGTAGACTGGACAGGTATGCAAAGCAAAACCCTCACATCACAAAAAAACCGCATGCTGAGACACTAGAAACGTCAAATGAACCAATGCATGTCTTTGCAATGGGGAAACATGAAATATATTGGGTTTAAACTATCTGCAACTAATTAAAAGTCTAGGAAATGCATTTGCACTTTCCAAACCTTTTCTGATTTGGGGTTGTAAATGGCATGTACATATATTTGATACATTATTAATGTGTTTTCTTTGTCTGGGTTGGATCAACATGCGCAGTGATCGCTACAGTGGACGTTTGTGTATCTTTGTCAAAATAATAGATATTGGAAAGAAAAAAATAAACAACTGAAAATGTCTAAAGGCTTGTTTAGGGGATAAAAAATGTGAAAAGGAATCTGTTATTTAGTAAGTCATGCATGAAAGGGTTAAATTAAAGCTTTTTCGGTGCCCCTAGAGTTTTCACCGTGAAACATTAAGAAAACATTGCTTACTATTGTTCAGGCTGAACCGGGCTGGTTTATTTTCCCTTATCCTTGGCGTTCATAAGCCACGTTTTACATTTTAAGTATTTATACGTGTTACATGTGTTTATTTCACTGTGTTCTTAAGCTTGTGCATTTAAATGTGTTTAAAGAATTGACCCATCTCGGTACCAGCTACAGCTTTGTTCATAGATATTCGGTGTTTAAATTAAAGGTTCGTCATGAGCAGTGTTCGTAGTCCAGACATTCCTTCACTGTGAAAACCTAAGAAAATGTTGCTTAGTATTTTGCGGGCTGAACTTCTGATCCTGCTCTCAGATTATATGTAAACTTAAAAAGATAGCGCTAGCACAAAGCTAGCATCTAACTTTGCTCAGAACTATGCTTTGGCTGTCAAACAGAGACTAGTTACTAAGAACATCATCATAATACGTTACTCTGATTACCATTCTGGTAATCAAAATCTGCTTAGGCTGTGTTACTTCTCTGGATTGAGTCAACCCTGTTAAGGTCAAGCTAGCTAGGTGCTAATTCATGTAGCAGTGCAGCCTAATTTCAGGATCTCTGTTACTATTACTAGCATCAGAGTTAGTTCACACAGATCTTTCATGTTTTCAACGTAAAATGAATCACTCCACACATGATTAATGAATTAATCAGCACTTGCTAGTCAAAGTAGCTTTCAGATTCTGTTTTATCCATTTCCAGATTTTCATTCTGTACAGTGTGGAGACTATAAGCCATTTCTAACTAGATATGACTGTATTCTGTATCTACTGTAAGTTCATACAGGTCAGCCTTTAAAAAGCAGTTACTGTTCTATTCTGAGTCAAATGACACCCTGTTGTTTCATTCTATAATTTAGAGGACCAGCACAGGTCAGGTACTGTTTGGGTGGTGGATCATTCTCAGGACTGCACTTAAACCAATGTGGTAGCGGTGTGTTAGTGTGTGTTGAGCTGGTACGAGTGGATCAGACACTTTTTACGCACTGTCCACTTTATTAGAGACATTCACATTATTGCTCCACCTTGTAGATGTGAAGTCAGAGACAGGAGCTCTTCTGTTGTTGCACAGTTTGTGTTAGTCATCCTCTAATCATTCATCAGTGCTCATAGACCGCTGCCTACAGGATGCTGGTGGCTGATCATTTTTGATTTCAGTCCAGCAGTGACACCGAGGTGTTTAAAAACCCCAGCAGCACTGCTGTGTCTGATAAACTCATATAAGCTCAACACACACTAACACACCACCACCATATCAGTATCACTTCAGAGCTGAGAATGATCCACCACCCAAATAGCACCTGATCTGTGGGGGTCCTGAGCATTAGACAATAGAGTAAAGGGGACTAAGTATGTACTTGTAGAGCTGCAAAATTCAGTGACCACTAAAACTTAAATACAGAATAGGCAGAATATCCCCACTTACACAGCATTGCTTAATGATGTTATGCAGCACCTTAAATTGGAGAGACTCAGGTTTACTTTACAGGGTTCCACGGAGAGGTGCTATAGTACATGGCAACCCTTTATCGACTATGTGGTGGCTAGGCAATAAATACCTTCATGAGTACTTGCTCCTATAATTGGTTTTAATGCAACATGTCTTATTCAAAATCAGATGTAGCAGCCGTACCTAATAGCTGATTTATTACTGTTTGTGTTGGGGGATGTGGATGTGTGTATGTATGTGTGTGTCAGTAATGTCAAGTTTTATGTATGTTGAACTTGTATACTTGGTTGTGACTTGTCGATGTTATCTGTGAATTTTGTGTTTTGGTTGTCTGATGTACGGAATAGCAATAAACTGATGTTCAAAAAAAGAATAGGCAGAATATAAATTGAAAAAATATACAATGTCTTCACAGTACTGTAATAATAGCAAAATCAAATACCATAATCAGTATATTAAATCTGGTTAGTGCTCAGATAGCCCAGCACCACAGTGACCAAGGTTCAAATCGCATTGGTGGCTTCCAGTCCGGTCAGGCTTCATACAGGTGCGATTGGCCATGGCTGAAAGAGAGGAGACTGACTGCTGGATTATCTGTTCATGACACAACAGCTATGATGGACTGGCATCCTGACCATGGCAGGCTTACACCTGCACGCTGTATTTTCAGTGATGGGTTCTGCATCTCCATGAGACCCTGACCACAATCAGTGGAGTATAATTGTGAAAATATACAGTACTGTGTAAAAGTCTTAAGCCACCATTAGATTAGATATGGCATTGTTTCAGCAATGGTAAAATGGCCATATACAGCAGTACCTCGGTTCTCGTAGTTAATTCGTTCCAGCAGGCTTGTCAAGAAACTAAAATGACAAGTACCGAGCAAATTTTACCCATAAGGAATAATGTAAATTGAATTAATCCGTTGCAGACCCCCAGAAAATCCACACTGTATAAGTATTAATGGAGTTGTACTGTACAGATGCAGTACGATGGGAATAAAGTTAAATGTATCAGGAACCAAGGAGTTTAATATGGTCTATACTGTATTGTAGTGGAGCCTATTACACATTAACACTTACATTAACCTACAGTTGGCCAAAATAATGAACACCAAACTCATTATATAATAAACTGTTGAGAAATCTCATGTAGTTCATGAGTAATGGACTGAAAGAGAAAAGTGAAAAACACTTACTCTTTTGGTGAACTCTTAACTGCTCAGCCTGATAGCCAGTTTTCCTTTCGGATGGCTGTGATGTCCTTGCCTTTCCTTTCCAGAAAGTTTTCCTTTCGGTTGGATGTCATTACTAATCATTTTAGGACCCATGGGGACTTTTTTGCAGTAAGAACACAGTACTGTAGATGTAACAATAAAGAAAAACACTGAGAAAGGGCTGATGTGAATCAGAATCACTGTGAATTGTGAATCATGAATCGAGTTTAGGCTGAAACGAGTCATACAGCTCGACTCATACAGCTCGAGCAAATGATGAGAACCGTGACAAATTTTTCTGGTCAAAATGCGTCTACAACCAAATTTGACGAGTTCCGAAGTGGTCGAGAACCGAGGTACCACTGATTAATTAATTCTCTTTATTAGAACACAGCCAGAAAATGCAAGAATGTTGTATGCATTATTAAAAAACTGAAAAGAAATTCAGAAAGAATAGCTACATTTGTATGTCTTTATTGTGACCTCTCTTTACACTTGAGCTGTAGCAGCATCTGGCAGCTTCATCAGGATGCCAAGTTGAAGATGAAGGCATGTGTGACACATGCATATTCATGATGACTCATGATAAATCATGTTGTATTATGTGTATGAATTAATGATTACTCACTCATGAAATGCTCCATGAATTAGTGCTATTTCATCTACCCTTCTAGTAAACTGTTACTGTGGTGTTTACAATACCAGAGGCCACTATTCAAATAGTGGTTCGAAAGTATAACCATTAGCCACTCCCTTAGCTAACAGCAGCATACAATCATGCATGCCACAATGTAAATGCAAACAAAGACAGCTGAATTGTTGTTCTGAATAGCAGGGTGACTTTCAGCCTGACAGGAGCTTCATGGTTTGGATTTTCCATGGCCGAGCAACTCGCACAAGCCTCACAATGCCAAACGTGAGCCAGGGTGGTATAATAGACGCTGCCAATCGACTCTGAAGCAGACAGAATGTGCTCTTTGGGAGTGATGTTTGATGCTTTACCATAGGATCATTTCTGAATGAGCCCGAGTTTTGTCAAATTCCAAGAGAACGGTACATGTTTAAATGCACAGTCCCAGTCTCCATCCACTTCTCCCAATGAGGGTTGCCATGGCAACAAGCTGAGAAGGTCAGCCCAGACTTCTCCATGCTCGGCCACAGATTCTAGTTTCTCCCAAACGTTCCCAATCCATCTGTGAGATATAATCCCTCCAGCAGGTCCTGGTGCCCTGGTTTATCTTTTTAGAGGGACTTCCAGAAAGAGCTCCAGCAGGAGGTAACTAGGAGGCGTCCTTGTAAGATTCCCAGACTACCTCAACTGATTCTGCTTGATCTGAAAGAGCAGAGGCTCTACACCAAGCCTTCCCCAAAATGACTCCTCACCCTGTCACAGAAGTCCAGTAACTAAACAAGTCCAGAAAATGTTCAGTCCAAAACCGCTCCATGAAAGGTACAAATATAAATTTGTGCACCCTGCCACTAGGGTTACTTGGACTCAAAAATGGAGCCAGGTCTGGGACTGGTGTCCGTAGAGGAGTGTAACCCATGTAACCTGGTCAGGCTTAGCCTGAAATGGCAGAGTGGACTCATCTTGTCACCCACCCACCTGCAAGGTGAAGGATGGAGATTGGGCGCAATGAGATGGTGAGTTCTGGATGGATAGAGCTTGGCCGAGGTTCCACATCTCATTCACTTTCTTATCTGCTTAATCCTGGACAGGAATCCGGGAGAGCCGGTGCCATTGCCTAGCTGGCTGAACAACCCTAGACAGGGTGCCAATCCATTGTACTACACACTAGGGACGCTAGAGATATCAGTTAGCCAAACCTGCATGTCTTTGGACTGTGGGAGGAAACCGGAGTACCTGGAGTAAACCCTTGCGGACACAGGGAGGACCCAGAATGCTCCACCTTAACCCAGGATCTTCTCGCTGTGAGGCAAGTATTTGCAAGCAACAAACTTATGACAGCATAATACACACTTCTGCAAATGTTAATGAAGTTGATTAACACACAGTTAGATGGACTGTAGATTGTAAGATTGTATCTGTTGTAAGTAGTTCTGGATAAGAGCATCTGTTAAGGTGTGACTAGATGTAAATGTATACACTAGTTGTGCCCAAGGTTTTACACTTTTATCCAACATATCAAAGTTATACATCAAAATGTAGTCACCGGTTTCGAGTGACAGCAGCACTTTCCGGCCAGATCAGACATCACATGCACGCATAATTGGCTGGGTCTGAGGGAGGGGAGGACAATTTGGTGATCATGCCTCAGCACTGCAGCCGTGGCCCCAAACCAGCCTCATGTTCTCAAGAATATATGCCAGAGCCCCTGCAACCCTGACCATGAAAAAGAGGGGTTAAAATGTGAATAAATCATTTTTAAATGATTAAAGTTCCATTCAAGTTCCATTCAGAGGTCGTTAACTTCTTTTTAGTTAGTTATTTGTCCAGGGGAGCCCAGACATTTGCATAAGACTGTTTTATGATCTCTGTCTCTCATACCTGTTTTTGCATACACAGGACAATTATCGGTAAAGTGAAGTAGCCCGTTGTTAAGCTTGCATTATAAAGACAATAGATTACAATGTTTGAGCTTTTAAATAATTACTGCAAAGTTTCAACAAGGAAATAAACATTTCCCCTTACAGTTTGGAGAAGTTACAGCATTTTTCACTTCCTCTGTCCACTTCCATTAAAAAACATTAGAGTTCTAGTTTCGGAGTGTAGGAAGGGGAAGAATCCTGATACTATAGGTTATTTCAGAGCAGGTGTACAAAGGAGGAAACTGTGGTGGCTTAGTGGTTAAGGTATTGGCCTGTAGACCAAGCATTTGAGGGTTCAAATCTCACCTCTACCAAATTGACATTTTTGTTGGGTCATAATATTCATTATATGAACATAGTATAATCCAAAGCAGCTTTACAATGTTAGATTATTTTCTAATATCTACTGTAGGGCCAATCCCAATTTGAGCAAGACTGTGGCTACACCTGAAAAATTCCATAAATGTTATAAGGAAGAAACTTTGGGAGGACCAAGACTCAAAAAGGGACCCATCCTCCTTGGGTGGCTTAGATGATAAATGTAAGAAATAAACTAATTTATCTAGTCAAATAGGTCTGTAGAAATAATTAAAACAACATAAACTAAGTGAATATTAATAGATAAATAAAATATTGAATAAAATAACATAAAAATATGCAAATTGGCATTATTTAGCATCTTGAGTCCTCAGCTGGTAAGTCTTTGCCGGAGTGTTGGCCCCAGCCAACCGGAGGAGACCGAGAGTTACTGCCATCTGGTGTATGGTGGGGCTGGAGCTGATGACAGAAACAACTTGAATGGAGCTGAAGTGGAGGAACATCTTAGTGTGTGGGGCTGGAACTTTTAACTTTTAAGGAGAAAAAGTAGTTCGTTATTGTTAAGTGCACAGAGTCTATTGACAACCACTGATGCCATGTGTAGCATGAGACTCTGGTAGCATTATCTATAGCAGCATAGCCAGAGAACCAGAAGGTACACAGAGAACCAGAAGATAACACAGCCAAGAGGGATCACATGAGACATCAGCAACCCACCTCCCCAGCAATCATCAAACCTGAGTGATCGCACTTACAAGGCAAGCAGACAGCAACCAAAACAGATCCCAGATCACCACAAAACTATTTGACTATGAACCCCCATCTCTGCCTTACGTTTAAGGCAAGGATGCACAAGTCAAGATCAAGAGGACCGAAGCCCAGCCCAGCAGGACCACCCACCAGAAACTCCCAGCCAAAGGACAAAGGCCAGACATGACCCCACACTCTGGCCCCAGTAAACCAAGCCATACATTCCAGTCTAACCAAAAGTCTGCGTAAATAAGTATGTTTTTAGCCTAGACTTAAAAGTGTTTGAATTTCGGACTAAAGTGGGGAGTTTATTGCACAGTTGGAGAGCATGTATCAGAGAGCCCCTCAGTTTGATCTGAGTTCAGTGAAAGAAAATTTAATGACATCCAATCTTTTATTTCCTTTACACAATCCTCAATTTCACTGATTGTAAGGCCGTCATTTGGTTTGGCTGATATGTACAGCGATGTCTCATCTGCATAGCAGTGGAAACTAATGCCATGTTTACGAATAATTAGGCCTGGTGGCAGCATATACAGAGAGAATGTACACAAACAAACAGGTACCGGTCAGTCAAGTAGGATTTAAACCAAGAAATTGCCAGTCCCTTAATACCTACAGTATTTTCTAGTCTATTCAGTAAGACATTGTGATCTATGTTGTCAAATGCTGCACTTAAATCTAATATAACAAGAAAAGAAACACATCCATTATCTGAGGACATTAATATATCATTTGGTACCCTAATTAATGCTGTTTCAGTAATATTTCATAAATACCATTACATTGGAGGTAGCTGCAGAGCTGCTGATAGACAGATTTATCTAAGATTTTCGAAAGGAATCAGGAGACTGTATTAAAGAGAAATCTAGGGTTATTGTTATTTTTCTCTGTGAGAGAGGAAAAATGTGAAGATTTAGCTTTAGTGAGGGCATGCTTATACTTTGCCATGCTATCCCTCCAAGCAATCTTGAAAACTTCCAATTTACTATATCGCCACTTACATTCTAAACTCCGAGTAGTTTGCTTTAAGATAGGGTATACTTAGACCATGGTGCTAGCCTTTTTTTCTTATGCGTTTGACCCTAGCAGGAGCAACTATATCCAGGACTGAATGAAGTCCGCATTCAAGATTGGGCTCCATAGGAGTACTAAACGTTAAGTATGGTGGGTTATTTGTAAACACAGCTGGAAGACTGGGAGGGGGATCATCATGCAACAATGACCCCTGCTCTTAGGGATAGGAACCATCACTCCTCCACTCAGTCAGAACACTGACCGAAATACAGAAGTTAATAAAACAGTATTATTGCTTCTATTATTTCAAAAACTAGTTAAAAACATTGTATAAAAAAATATATTGCTCAAAATTATTAATTTTAGTTTCAGGTTTTAGACAGAAATTTTAATTGTTAATTTTAATCAGATAATAACCTTTAAAATAATTAAATTTTCCATTTGAATTTATATTAGCATGCTTCTGCTTTTTTCCATTAAATTCCAGATGTCTTTCAGGCCCCGGAATGAAGTTCATACCTTTCTTTCTGTTTACTGGAGACTTTCTCTGGAATTCACAGAGAGCAGGTGACCAGGTACCCTTAATGGCATGCCAGTCCATTGCAGGGCTGGGTAGGGGTTGCTGTTGCAGTGCTGGGGAATGATCCCCCTAATCGGCCACTCATTTCTAAGACACAGCCACTCATGTCTGTGGCTGCCAGGACTCAAACCTAGTTAACTTTGGTGGTGTGCTTGCGTTTTAGATGTTTACAGCACCTGAGTGCCTCAAAATAAAGTTAATGTCATTAAATGTAGTTGTTTTAAACATCATATTATGTGTAACTGTATATCTTCAGTTACGAAATTCAATTGTAGGGTTTAGAATGTGTAATCAGAAATTCAAAGTAAAAAATCTGATTGTAATTCACAACATTAACACTTAGCACATAACATTTAGTGGATTTACTTGTTTATTTAACGTATGGAGTGAGATCACTATCTTTAATACGAGAGTGCAAAATCACTTTAAATCGACTGAAAACAAGAACTGTACGCGTCCAACATGGCAGCATGTTTCAGTTCTGTCCTCGTTTCGTAGATAAAAAACCGGAAATGCATCAGAGGTCAAGGCTTGGTAGATCACTACTGGAACTATCGATTGCAAGATGTAGCTAAAGGAAATCGACAGGAACGAATAATATAGAGATTAATATAAAATGCAGTAAAGAAGATACTAAAAGCATTATTAAAGCTAAAATAAAATATAAATGGCAAAATCTATTGGCACAGAACAGACTGGAAGACAGTTTTATAATATTAAAAGTAAAGTTGGAAAGGGCAGGCATACAAACTGAAACAAGCAAAAAGAGACCATATAATCAAGAATTCAATCTGCACATACAGGGCTAAACGGCACCTTGTCTTAATGAAGAAACATATTGAGGGCAACTGTGAATACTGTAATAATCAAGAAACTGTAGAACACGTAATCCTTCATTGTCCTAAATATTATCAAGCCAAACAATGGTTAATTTCACATCTTGAGGGAAATCAAATTAGACTGAAATTACATGACATGAATCAAAAGTTTGGGCACTACTTATCAAACGTTTGCTGATTTTCTGAGCTAAATAAGCTAGCCTAACCTCTACATGAAACAATAGTATGGCATATTTCTACAAATGTTTAATGCACAGTATTCATTTGCTGAATTTAACATGTTGGAAGAACATAATATAAAATGTGGCATCTGCAGATTTGGACACCCTGTCAGTCAGTACTTGGCAACTCCTTGACAGAAACTACAGTGAATCAATAGGTGCCCAAATCTTTGCACTTGCAGCATTTGTGGTATTTTCTCCCCAGTATGTTAAATTCAGCAATCATTGATGGATTACAATGTAAAATTTAGAAACCTCT
The DNA here is from genome assembly GCA_025084515.1 of Ancistrus triradiatus. Lineage (NCBI taxonomy): Eukaryota > Metazoa > Chordata > Actinopteri > Siluriformes > Loricariidae > Ancistrus > Ancistrus triradiatus. The sequence continues at coordinate 113,083 of JAJAGP010002251.1, forward strand.
TTTCTTTCATTTTTGATTAGAATGATCCTTCCCCCAAATGTCAGTGCCTAGTGGGTGAAAACATGTGGATTGATATGAGATGTCTGAATAACTCTGGCATTCCCCCTCATAGATATAATGTATTTTGAGATAAATGTACATCTCTGTCGATTCTGGAAGCTGTGGCAGAGAACTGGGCCTGGCCATCAATGTAATGGTCCTTCTTTTGGAATAAATTTCCAACTTTACTTTATATTATAAAACCTGTCTTCCAGTCTGTTCTGTGCCCCATAAGTTTTTGCCATTTATTCCATCATTTTACTTGTAAAATGCTTTTAGTACCTTTCTTTATTTTTTTAAAAACACACTAAAAACTTACTTTACCACTAAAAAACACTACTAACTAATACTGCATTTTATATTAAATCTCTATATAATTTTCTTCATTTTCTCTTCTTTTTCTCTAATTTCCTTCTCTCTTGCTGGCCAATTTTTCCTTTAGCTACAAATCTTGATAGTTTCCGTGAATATCTACCAAGCCTGACCTCGATGCCATTTCGGTTTGTTTTTATCATCTACAAAACGAAGCACAGAACTGAAACGTGCCTGCCATGGCTGGGGAAGCGTACATTTTCCCTCTTGTTTTCTTCGCTTCGCTTAAAGTGATTTTGCTCTCCTCCCTCCTATAAAGAGAACAGTGATCTCACTCCATATTAATGTTGCTTTCCTTCCTCCTCCTCCCCCTCCATTCAACCACAAGCAGGGACCAATGTTACAAACAAAACCAAAACTTAGTCAGACAGGCTCCTCACACACCCTCACAGCGGGCAAAATGTTAACGGGCCAATTAACTTAATTAACCAGTTTAACTTCGCCAAAACCTTCTTAGCACAAACCAAGACAAAGGGGAGAACATACAACTTCCACACAGGCATAAGTCCAAGGTTGGGAACAACCATCCTTCGCTAACCCATTCGCTCGCCACTGTGGGCCGCCCCTGTAATGTTAGTTGTTTATTGAGTTTGTTTTATATTGACACTGGAGATCAAATATACCTATAAATACAAACAAATTTTAAAAAAGACCATTAAGAGCCACAATTAGCATCCTCTTGTTTCAGCTGATATTAATATTTAAGTATAAAATCATATTTCAAATACATCTTAATAATGCTTTAAAAAAAGTAAAAAAAAACAGTACAACGTTTAATAAAATTTTTTTATAGTTCTTGCTTTAATGGTTTTCCATCTCCTTCATTTAGTTGCATAAACACGACATAAACGTATAAATGATAACGTTTCCTTCTATTTCTTTTTCTCTAAAAATAAAATAGTCGCAGTCGCGCGCTTCTTTCTCGCTGCTGCGTGAATTTACGGGTCCACAACTGCAAGCTCGGCGAAGCGTGGCCGACGTCCCACGTCAGAGGGCGGGGGGTTTTCAAAGAGGAGCAAAGATGGCCGGACAAACAAAAAAGGCCAAGGGGATAACGGAGAAGCCAACAAGCATGGAATTTTGAGCCTCCGGCAACAAACGGTAAAACGGAGACGGCCAACACGGAGCACTCGGTCTCTGTACCGTTACAGACGGGTGGGCGTTTTGAAGGAGGAGAGTGACTAACAGGCTGATAAATGAGTTTCCGAGGCGCCGACAACCCCACAGCAGGACTGCAGCTGAGAGCGGCGAAACCCAAAACCCGCCGCCCGATGGAGGAGGAGGTGGTGGAGGTGTAAGGTGGAGGTGGAAGGAAGGAGGTGGAGTGGTTTGGTGGTGGTGGTGGGTGGGAGGGGAGGAGTTGGAGAGAAGAGGGAGACGGGCTGGAGCTGGACCGGGACCCAGAACCAGAACCAGGACAGGACCAGGGGGGAGAGTGGAGGGACCAGGGCCGGAATGCGGGAGAGGACACAAGGACAGAACCGAGACAGAGGCCGCAGGCACGGCACAGTAGTGAGTAAGGGGGAGAAGGGAACGAGTTACTAAACTAATGTTAGCCGTACGGAAACTCAAACAAACCACCAGGCAAGCACAGAGCCCCTCGGTGTCGGGGGTAGGACGGAAAACCACCGCGGCTGCCCTCTCTCCCCCAACTCTACTCCCACCACCGCAACGCCCGTTGGTTACAAAACTCAGCCTCCGTCCTCCCGGTCCGTTTTTAAAACACACTGCTGGATAGTGTGCGCGGTGGGTTAAACAGAGCCTGCAAAGCCCCGCGACTTGTGACCCAAACTGGCTGCCATGTCTTGCACTCTCGTTCTGCCTCAAGTGTATTCCTCAACAACCCCGAAGGCAGATCAACGTGTGGGAGTCCGCTCCCGCCGGTTCCCACAACGGGACAGGACCTCAAAAATCGGTAATCAGCGAAAACAAACAATTCTCATAACCATCCCAGCCTCCTGAAATCAGCTGCCTGGTCTCACAAGGACAAGCTGATGGCTAATCAATCATTAACAGATCAAAAATAGGGAGATTTGCTGATGGTTACCTTTTTTATATTATTTAGTGACTAAAACGAAATATGTGAAACAAACATAAAGGGAAAACGAGAGTGCTTGCTGTTCCATTGTGTTCTAACTACTAAATCCACGTTTATTTCCTGTCGTGCATGTCGTGCTGGCCCCAGTCGGTTAACCAGCAGGTCCATCATATAGAGTTTCAGTGGCGCATGCTGTGTATTAGTTTTATTTTGTTTGACAAATGGCCCAAGCCACCACAATAAGGACTCTCCAGAAAATTCCCCTGAAACGAGTAGGCTTTGAAAAACTTAAGCCAGTTTCTGTAAACACAGATCTTTCAGACTCCTAGACTGATAACGGACTGATAAAACGGAATCCGATGTGGGGCTCACGTGCTTATGGTTGTGTGAACACCTTTTGCCATCACTTGTGTTTTTATGTTGGCTTTTAATTTTTTTTAAAACTGAAAAATTACAAAAACATTAATTATACCCGGGGGGGTGTGACTGGTGCTTATCTTCAGAGAAACCACAAGGTCCATGCTTCAACATCGAGTAGAGTCGTTATTGTATGTAGCGTTCCTCGGCAATGATCTTCCCCGATAATGCCCTCCCCCCCTTCCTCAACAACATAGCAATCCAATGGGTATTCATGTGGACGCCAGACCTGGCTGTAATTGTCGCCAGATTTTAACCCTGAGGGGTTGGGTTAACCGTGTTTACAAATGTCTGAAGAACCTTCAGAAGAACCTTTATCACACCCCTGTGTCATGTATTGCTTTTGCAGAATGTTTTGGAACAGTCATTTGGTTTTATTTATTTTGAATAGCACGTATTACAAAGTAATTTTATTATCGATAACTCACATGAACGGTAATTACTGATCGCTTGTCGAACATCTCTGGAGTTTGTGAAACCATTCCACATGGTTGACATTGTCTTTGTTGATCTGCTCAGCCTGAACGCATCTGCGCTGAGCTGCACAGGACAGTGAAGGAAACACTGTTTTTAATTACTATGCCATTTTAATACTACTAAAATTGTTTTCCAATTCCAACTCTCGCGTTTCCTCGACCAAGTCCCGTGCCATCAATGGTCCCGATTGCCAGCATACTGCTTCATCGCATCTCCTCATTTTCTCAGTCACATCCGCTGCTATGTAAACCCCTTGTCTGATGTGGTCAAGGGAAAGCCCCACACTTTCGTGGTTTGTGTACTAAGTTCAGGACTTTCGTTCGTCTGCGCTCTCTGTCCCAGCCTGACATTAACCTTTTTATGTGGTTTTTCTCTATAAGCTGCACGTGTGTGTTTGCCCATAATTTCGATGCATCTCTGTTTTAAGAGCATTTTCAATAAAAGATGGAGCTATAGCTTATAAATCTTATGAGCTTGTAGTTCATAGGGACTGTGGTAGCCTAGCGGTTAAGGTACTGGACTATGGACCAAAAGGTCCAGGGTTCAAATCCCACCTCTGCCAAGCTGCCACTGTTGGGTCCTTGAGCAAGACCCTTAACCCACAATTGCTTGGATTGTAAGACTGTATCAATTGTAAGTCGCTCTGGATAAGGGCATCTGCTAAATGCTGTAAACGTAAATGTGATGCATAATGACGTGATATCACAGTACGCCTATATTTAGGGTTTCACATTGCATTTCGTCTTTTTTTGTTGAGGCTTAAATTGATTTATAGAGGGAAAATATGAAAGTAAAAAAGTGGCTTCACAAAGTTCCAGCTATAAGAAAAATAATTAATACTTTAATACACCTGACATGTTTCCAAACTGGTGATTTGCCATGTTTACACATTGGCTTGCCTTTTATTATTATTATTATTATTATTATTATTATTATTATTATTATTATTATTATTATTATTTTAATTCTGTTATGAATCATACCAGTGCCACTGTTCGTCAGTCATTGAAAATGCATGTAGTTTCTTGGTCCAGTCCAGTTAGTTTTGGGCCAAGGGTTCCGAGTATTATAATAAAGCTTGTGTTAGAACTGTATTACAACTGTGTTATAAGAAACATGTATAAATTACTTAATTGGCAACGAGAGTGAGAAATCCAATAAACCTTCAGTGCCTTGTGACATGTAGTAGCCTAGCGGTTAAGGTACTGGACTATGGACCAGAAGGTCCAGGGTTCAAATCCCACCTCTGCCAAGCTGTCACTGTTGGGTCCTTGAGCCCTTAACCCACAATTGCTTGGATTGTAAGATTGTATAAATTGTAAGTCGCTCTGGATAAGGGCGTCTGCTAAATGCTGTAAATGTAAATATCATGATAATGGTCATTATCTCGAGATTTGATCAGTCTGCTCTATAATGTATGACTAAGTTTAGTCCCCTAACCTACTAGCAAAACACACTGGGAAAATAGTGGATGTAGATGGTTTTCTGAATGACTTCTTGGTTCTACACCATAAACTGGCATTTTATTCAATAGTTAATTTACGTAATGGTTGCTATATTTAGTGATGCACGATATATCGGCTGCCGATATATTATTTGCCGATATATGGACTTTTTCAGCTATCGTCATCGGTCCGATATTAGAATTGTAGCTGATATTATAACCGATATTTATAATATATTTACATATGAATATTTCTTTGATTTTTCTTTTGGCTGTTATTCATTAAGCAAAATATTTGATAATGCCGACTGTATAGTTATGCATGCAGTTCTATTATTTCTTGGAGCTTCTCAGTCTTAAGTTTTGGGACTGTGGTAGCCTAGCGGTTAAGGTACTGGACTATGGACCAGAAGGTCCAGGGTTCAAATCCCGCATCTGCCAAGCTGCCACTGTTGGGTCTTTGAGCAGGGCTCTTAATCCACAAGTGCTTGGATTGTAAGACTGTACCAATTGTAAGTTGCTCTGGATAAGGGCGTCTGCTAAATGCTGTAAATGTAAGATTCAGTTCCTACCTTTTTCACGGAAGGTTAAAAAATAAAATGGAGTTAACCCATTTTTCCCGATTTAACTGTTTTGTTTATTATTCTATTTTATTGCAAAAATTATGTACTGTATTTGAAATGCAGAAAGGTTGAATTATCGGTTTTTATCATCGGTATTGGCCACAATAATGTGCTACAAATCGGTTATCGTATCGGCCCAAGAAATTCAATATCGGTGCATCTCTAGCTATTTTATGTTGTAGTGAGTAGTAGTAGAAGAAACATGCATGCGAATCCCCTGCTCCCCAGTTATTATGCTGAGCTCATAGAAAAAAGATGGAGTTTTGAATATTGAGAAACGAGGTAGGACTTTTTCCATAGGAAGTAATGTAATTAGGACTCTGCTTTGGAATATTTCTTATTGGACCCATTTTCCTGAAGTGCACTGAATGACATTGAGACAGATTTTGACCTATCGCTTGATATAATGGTTTTCATGCTGCACTGTGTTTGCAGCAGTGTTTTTGTAGCAGCCAAAATTACATGTCTCAGAAGAAAAATAACAGCTCAAAAGGAAAACCCAAAATCTTGAGTCAGAAGGCTTACAAAATGTAGTAATACACTGTGTGTTTACTTCAGTATACAGTGGAACCTGGGGAATCACTTAGTTTGGATTTGAATGGTTGTTTGAATCTAGAATTGTTTGAACTCATTGTCAAATTCATTTCAGACAAAAAAAATTCCAGCTTTCAACCTCAATGTTTGTTCAAATTTGGTGGAAATTTTTATTTTGTAATTTCTTTTCTTGAATGGCCCATTTGATGTCTGAATTGGTTGAATAAAGAAGTGTTTGAATTTCAACGGCTCTTAACTCGAACAATTCTGGCATTGAATGGCTCTTATTTATTTATTTATTTATTTATTTTTGCCCACTGTCAGTGATTAGATGTGTTGAAACTGTATTTGCCTCAGTGGCTGTAAGGTTTCACTTATTTCATGTCTTTAAATTTCAATTGTTGATGTATTTATTGATGATTATTATTGTATTAGCACAGTCACCTCACAGTGAGAAAGTCCTGGGTTCAATCCCCAGGTGGAGCAGTCTGGGTCCTTTGTGTGGAGTCTGCATGTCTTCCCCCGTGTCTTCACGGGTTTACTCTGGGTGCTGTGGGTCCCACAGTCCAAAGACATGTGTTAGGTTAAAGTGTCTCTAAAGTGAACCTAGTGTGTGAATGTGTGTATGAGTGTGTGAGTGTATGTGACCTACGTTGGATTGGCACCCTGTCTAGGGCTGTTCCTGCCTTCCGTCTTATGCTGTCGGCTGGGCACCGGCTTGCCCGCAACCCGGCCCGGGATCAATCGGGTAAGAAAGTGAATAAATGGTACAACCGGTACACCAGTGTTAATTTCTCGTATGGTTTGCATTTTTCATATACCGGTGCATAGCAGAAACACAGTTCTAACAAATAGGGAACAAATTACATAATATTTTACGCCTCTCTGAGCGCTGCTGAGCTCTGAGTAGAACAACATTACCGAACAGCATGCTGGGTAAAGCTGTCCAGGTGGCATAACATGCATCACAGCCTAGAAACAGCTGTTAACAGCTGGGAAAGCCTCCAGATAAAGAACAGAACACAGTACTGGATTATAAAGTGAGATCGGTGATGCAAAAGAAGAACCCCATTATGAACGAAGTAACTCTGGAGACCGATTCAGAGTAATGATTAACTCCGAGCATTCAGGGTATGTCTCTGCGAAAATACATCAGCCAAAACAGGCACCTATCTCTTGTAAGCTCTGTGTTTAAGACATTGCAGATTCAGATTCACATTCAGCAACTGATTTGTGTAATTTTTTGGGGCGAAGTAAACCTTATAGTAATCAAAGCCTTCATTATGTACATTTACAAAACGTATTCGGCCGGTTTTAGCGTGATTGGCTTCAGGCAGTGGGATTTTGTGCCGGTCAACCACATGAACAGCACAGTGCCTTTACTGACTTTAATTCATAATTCAGAGTTTCAGGCACTCGACGGTTTAAGAGACACGTTTAAGGGTTTGTTTGCTGACAAGGTGAGATGGAAGCGTTATAGATTTCGGCTGTATTTTGAATGCTACATAGCTAGTCAACTAGATAGGCTCCCTAAATACTGCGTTACTGATTGGCTGGACTACGGACACTACTACGAGCATGTTATCTATTCTGAACACAACCCTGTCTCCGGCATGGAAACTTTTGGCTGTGTTTTGAATGCTACATAGCTAGTCAACTAGATAGGCTCCCTAAATACCGCGTTACTGATTGGCTGGACTACGGACACTACTACGAGCATGTTATCCATTCTGAACACAACTCTGTCTCCGGCATGGAAACTTTTGCAGCGTGCTGTTTGGATTACATGCATGGCGAAAATAAGCCGTGAAGGATCAGTTCTGAAAACCATCGGAATAACGGATTTAATAAGACGTTTAAAACACATCACCCTGCAGAATATGCAGTTTGACAAAACAAACAGAGGTTAAAGCTAACGAGAGTGCAGAGCCAGACTCAAGCCAGCAGCCCCTACTTTCTTTTTTCTTTTTTCTTTTTAGTAAAAAGCCATTTTTCGTGAACTCTCAAATAAATAAATAAACAAACACACAATAAACTTTGTGTGTGTGTATGTGTTGTATATACCACACAGTGCTGTGTACATATGTGTAATGTTGTACATGTGTGGTGTTTGTGTGTGTGTGTGTTGTATGGGTATGTGTTTATATTATTATATGTATATGTGTTTGTATATATGTATATGTATGTATGTATGTATGTATATATTATGGTAAGGTTGTTTTATGTATTTGTATGTATGTATGTATGTATGTATTATATATTCTATATATATATATAGATTATATATATATCTATATATATATATATCTAACACCACAATACATATATATTATATATTATATATATATATATATATATATATATATTATATATCATATAATATATATTATATATATATATCCTCTATATTATATATATATATCCACACACATACACAACATATATATATATATATATATATATATATATATATATATATATATATATATATATATTATATATATAGATATATATATAGAGATATATATAATATACACACACACATTATATATATATATATATATATATATATATAATATATATATAATTATATTAATATATATATATATCTATATCTATATATATTATATATATATATATATATACAACAAACACACATACAACAGTGGTTTATTATCGCTAATGACATTAGGCTGGCTTAGAAATCCACTTCGTAAATCCAGCAAGTATTTCACAAGGCAGAATATCCTGACATTAATGGCATAAGTAATATTTTCCAGAAAATGGAACATTTGCATCATTTCAGATCAGTTTTTCAGTTTTGCTGAATGGGTTTCGGATTAGTACCATATGTTGTAACTGTTAAGGAACACTGTAGCAATGACCACTTTCATTGGTCTGAGAAGCAAAGTTGGTTTCATCATGCTGCCATGAACAGTAAAATTTAATTTATATTATACTGTACCTGTGGCACATTTAATGAATCTTAATTCCTGAAATAAAATCTCCATCCTTAAGGGAAACTATGACTGGGCAGATGTGGACAAACTTAGAGGTCGGCTGTCTGGTTAATGTTTTTTGATTAAGGGACTATGATTGCTTATTTTGTATGACAAACGTAATTAAAAACTTTATTAGAAATGAAGAATTTGCTTGTTACTCATCGTTTTCGGTACTCGACATGCCTGGAATGATATAACATGAACAACCGAGGTATCGGTTTATATTAACGTTGACGATAAATGATGCACACTCCTATTAGAAATGTATTTCTTATCACTGAGTGCATCATTCAGGGCTTGGAAAGGGTCGCTATTGCAGTGCCGGGTGATCCTAACTGACCAATGTGTCGTGCCTGACCCGGCCACTCGAGCAACACTGTTTATTGCAGCCGGAATTGAGTTCAGTCCAGTTCAACATGAACTTCTATCCCACTGAACTTTCAAAGTGCAGTCAATGAGATAACTCTTGTCTGTATATGTCAAGAAATGAATGACATAGTAGTGGTTTGCTATCCAACACAACTTTACCCTGACACCAGGGGAAAAATGCTGTTTAGGGAAGTCTGCAATACATAGAATCACGTTGGTGTGACGAGGTTAAAGTTGGATGGATGTATTTTTGCCTTAAATTGACATTTTTCTTCAAACTGCATTCAAATAGTTCCATCTTCCATTTAACTCTTATGTTGCTCCAGCTTTGCAGATAGCAAAGCTCAAACACAAGTTGCATAATTTTGGCTGTTCATGGCCTTCCCCACTCATGACAAAGCTGCCCAAACCTTCTCAAGATTAACAGAGTACCCCTAGGCTGTTACTCATTAAAGCGCAGCGGTTTGCTTAAACTGTGGCATGCCATAAATGACCTCAGAAAAATGTTCTACAGTATAGATGACCTCAGAAAATGTTCTTAGTAGAGATGCACCGATCGATCGGCCGGTGACCGGAATCGGCTAGTTTTCAGCGTGATCAGGTGTGCCCGGTGATGGGCTGATCGGTCTCATAAAACCGATTCTGTGCTGGTGACATTAAGCCTACACTTGTTCCGCTGTCGGCATCACAATCACAGCCACAGACTTGAACAGCACAGTGCTTTGACTAACATTAATTCAGAATTCATGTGTAAGGAGCTTTAAACTTAAACAGTTAGTGCTCAGCCGCTCCGTGTTTGTTTCCCGGTCCCAACGTTGGTTTTTCAAAGAGTTCTTCTGCGTCTGTGATCTGGTTTATGTTTGTATGTCTTTTAATTAGTTGATAAAAGGACAGAGTGCATGTTTTTAATCGCGTTGTACCTTTTGTGCCCGGGATTTAGCCTAAGAGTGTGTTTTTACTGCATTCAGTGGCTTACATTAGTGATGTATGCCTTACGTTGTTTGGTGTACGGTGCTATCTGTGTAGTGAGTTGCAATTCAGTGTCTTTGCTTGTACTTGTAACTTACACAAACTGGTGAAAGGCTCTTATCAAGGCTATAATAAAGCAGATTTCGAGCAAGTTTGCAGTGATCGGTACAGTTCATTTGTGTGGTTGTTGCCACAAAGCTAAAGCTATTGAGAGAACAGAGCCTGGTACAAGCCAGCAGCTCCGGCTGTCTTTCTTTAACCCATGTTTCTGTATGCTGTCATTTATAGCAACTTCTTAGACATAAAGAAAATTGGAATCAGCCAGAACAATGGTTCAGATGAATCCCTCGAATAAATTGACTGTTGTATCATGGCTGAAGGTAGCAGATAAGCCCAAACCTGGTAAATACAAGCACAACTGTTGAATGAGATAAAGATGATTTATGGCCGCTCTTATGTCGACCGATGCTAGACACAGGAGGCACTGCTGGTGTTGGCAAGCTCCTTAAGACCACTGCGAGGTGGTTCAATGCAAGTTTAAGTTTGGGATTCACTTATAGCGGGAAAGAGGAAGAACCAAGACCACAGTGGAGAGCTTCTTGCAGTTGCTGCAAATTAGATGGAGGTGCTGACATTCTCCGAACAGCCCGTTCTGCCTTGTCCCAGAAATGCCCTGTTGGATTAAGATCTGGGGACTGTGAAGGCCAGGGAAACAAGGATCACTCGCTGTCATGTTGCTGGAACCAGTCCATGACTACATAACTCCTGCATCCATGAAGGGATGAACTTGGTCAGCCTCGGTGCTTAGGCAAGCTCTACTGTCCAAACATCCATCCACAGGTGTCAGAGGATCCAGGGTGTGTAAAGAAAACATTCAAAATTCCTCACACCTTTACCCCACCTCCACCAGCCTGAACTGTTGACACCGGATAGGAAGGGTTGATCGATTCTTGCCAAATTCTGACCCTCCATCAGCACAGTGCAAATGAAAGCTGGATTCTTGTGACCAGGCGATGTTTTTCCACTGCTCCATCATCTTATTTGTGTGTCCTTTTAAGCACTGGAGTCTTGTCCTGCTGTTTCCGTTCACTCAAACAGGTCATCTGTGGTTACAGCATTTCCATGCTAATGACCCTCGAGCTGTGTTGGGACACATTAGTTTTGCATTTGACTGCAGTTTGCTTGACTGTGCAACGCATGTTCGTCAGAATGATTCTGGACATCCTCCTCTGACCCCTTTCATTAATGAGTTGATTACGTCCATAGGATCCCCCTTCACAGGATGTTTTTCTTTGATTACATCATTCTTGGTGTACTGTTGACACCATTGCATGGAATATTGGGACTGTGGTAGCCTAGCGGATAAGGTACTGGACTACGGACCAGAAGGTCCAGGGTTCAAATCCCACCTCTGCCAAGCTGCCACTGTTGGGTCCTTGAGCAAGGCCCTTAACCCACAATTGCTTGGATTGTAAGACCGTACCAATTGTAAGTCGCTCTGGATAAGGGCGTCTGCTAAATGCTGTAAATGTAATGTATTTGGAATACTGGCCCTGGTTAGTCTAGAAATGATGACCATGCCTCTTTAAAAGTGGCTCAAATCACTCATGTCATTCTAACAGTCACCGTGGAACTGATGCACAGAACTTGCTCACTTGATTTTATTCTGCACTTTGCAGTCAAGCTCCAATTGCGAAAGAGCATCTAATAAATGTATTTAGTAATGTGGCCACTTGGTCTATGTGTAGTACTCCGTGTATTCTGCTTATCGATTACGAATCTTATAGATTCCAAGTTTCGATTCCAAAATGGTGAAAAAAATTTCAAAGATTTAGATAAAAAGAATATCTTTATGAAAATATTTCAGCCTCAAAATTGATCATTTTTAAGATTTTTTTTCAGATCATTTAAACCTGCTATAACTAAAAAGCTTAACATGGCTTATTGTACTAAAGCATTGACTTAGAAACACCAAAGTTCTCTCAATTACTACTGGTCATAAGTCATCTCTACTGCTGAAATGAACGTGATCCGAGAGGAAAGTAATCATTTTTACATTAAGCGTCTTACTTGTAATAGGTTAAATGGGAAGAGTAGAGCTTAATGTAAAAATGATTACTTTCCTTTTGCATCCCAGTGGAGATTACTTCATACCTAGTAGTTATTGAGAGAAGTTCGGTGTTCCTTGGTCATTGTTTTGGGACATTAAATCACATTAAGCTTTGTTCACGTTAAGTGTTTTAGACTCTCCCAGATAATGCAGGCTTTGGGCTATAGGAGACCACAGTTTGTTTGAACACGGTGTGCTGGTGCCTTAGATGGTTTTCCTTTACAACACATCAACTTCCCACATGTGCTGCACGTGTTAGTAGGGACCGATAAGTGGAGTCGAAAATCTTGGCATTTTGGATTCGGGACCAGGTTTCGATCTCCACCTTCCGCTATTAGGTCAGGATGTGAGGGTGATGTAATCCGTTCTCATGATGGCTTAGCTACAAAGTAATTTGGAGTAGGTAAAGTAAGTATACAGTGTTTTCTCAAGTACATCAGTGATGGTTAATCCTATTAAAAAATAAAGGATATGCAGTTCAATCGGTAGTCCGACAACGTTAAGTGTTAGTGTTTTTTTTTTTTTTTAAGAATATTTTCAAAGAATCATGAAGATGGAAGACTCTCGATTTTGAATTGTGCTTCTTTATTAAATCAGGGCAGAAGTAGGCCAGGTGCTCAAATCTACTTACGTTTATCAGTTAAGATTATCCTTTTATGATGGATTATGGTCTGTTACGGATTGAGATTAGTTTATCAGGTTGATATGGGACTGTGGTAGCCTAG